>JACXIL010005344.1:0-128207 GCA_014737365.1 Bombus soroeensis
AAAAAAAAAAAAAAAAAAAAAAAAGATACTTATGTATACTATTTCATTTTTTAATGATTTGTAGTGACACATATCTGAAGCTGGCACAAAGTCAAATAGAGAATTATAATAACGCCTTTCTTACAATAGTTACGTAATTTAAGTTGAACGTTACACATTACACGTATAAAGGTACAAATGTACAATTTACCTTCCACAAACTCCTTCAATGTTATTCTCATAGTAAATATTGTTACTTTAATTTGGTATCATTGTTTTAATGCACTAATTAATTGTAAGTATATTGGACAATAAACATCTTTGAAGAAGATTTAAGTGACAAAGATATCACATTCAATTAAGGCGAATTATTTGTCAGTTGTTTTGCTCTCGTACGTGTATGTAGTGTATAAATCTTTGTTGACGTCTTTCACGTTGAGTTTTATCATCTAACCGTATATCGTAAAATAGTTATACTGTGTCGAATGTCAAAGGGTTCACTAAATATGACAAGCCTAGGTAACGCCAGAATAAACTTCTAATTAGATGACGTTACGCTAATATATACCGCATTGGCACTAGTATTCGGGGATCCAAAGCAGAAACCACGAGTTTTAGTAGTTTGAGATTGTTCCGCGATAAAATTCTTCTAAACTGTGTTTCGTATCTGATAGTTAAAATATCTAGTGAATGTAGAGAATAGAAGAAGTATGTTATATATATGTTATACGAAAAGTATGTAATATATTTTCCTCCTGGCCAAATTTATTATCTGATTTTCAAGGTACTAATTTCATGCGGTTAAAATTAAATGGATTACGCACATAGTTTGTATTATACATATATTATTACTAATAGTAGATCATAGTTTTCATTATCAGGTGTAGATTGTTATTTCTGAAGAAAGTTATTTCTAAAATATGTGTTTAAAAAAATAAATGCTATAGGATAAGATAACGAAGATGATAAACATTTTATAAAATTTTTTCTAGATTGTAGATCATATTGGAAAAACGTGTATTGATCTTTTGTCAATAGACAAACTGCGTCATAGATGGAGTTTTCAATGTTTCATTTTCCAAGCCATATATTTGTACTTACAGTTACGCATGGGTGGTTAGCCAACGAATTTTTCGTGAATGTAACTAACCAATAAGAATTTGTACCCTTGCTCACTGCTCCGTGATATTAAGAATCGATAGAACCGTGCTTTGTCAGACAAATTTAGAGTACTGTGTTTTTATGTTCAAATAAAACAATTTCCCATTTCTTTATACAGAACAGTAAAAATTTTGTATCTTAAAATTTATATATATATATTTTTCAATAGTTTTAACTTTGGTTTGATGGAAATTGAATTCTTACCTATTTGTATTATTTTACCCTTATTTCGTCGTGAATCTTAAACGACGTTGTAATTTGTTTTCTTGTTAATGGTAGAAGTTTCAAGCATAAATTATATTTATATTTGGAAGCCAACAAATTTTATAAAATAATATGTTTCATAATATTAAAAAATATGTGCCTTCAGGTTACATGTTCCAATTTTAAAATAATCTTCTATTTTATCTAGACATCAAGTCAACTTAGACACACCGGAGATCAATATATAATAATTTAAGTCACTTTAGTGAGATAGTTTGTCTATCGAAGTCGATCTTGGAAAGTTCGTAATTTGACGTGGATTAAAAATTCACGTTTCACACACGTATGTAGCGGAGAAATGTTCCAAGTTTGCAGAGCAATTCTATTGTAACGATAATTTAAACTATTTAGTACGGATATGCAGGATGGATAATCTTCGTCGCCCTGTTCCGAAGAAAATACTGTTCTAAATATATTCCTTAAATTATATCTTATTCACGATTCATTCGAACGTTTTTTAATACGCTTAATCACATCTAGTTATAATTTTAATCCTATTAAATGTATGAATGGTACAAAGTTTGCTAACAGGTAAAGTTAGAACAGTAGGATATGCAAGAACGTCAAATTGAAATTAGTTCCATATAAGTCTAGTTGTAGAAAATATCTTAAAAATTCACAATCTTGCATTTTCTTTAAAATTCGAATTGCAAAATCGTGCAGAAAATATATAAATAAAGTATTATTAAAAATTAGAAGCAAAAAGCATCGAAAATCCACTTACAAAATAAATGTTATAAAATTGCGCACAAACGCAATTTAATTTAATGGCAAAAATTTGATCCAAAATTTGATTTCGTTTTAATTTCAAGGCATTTACGTGAAATAATGGATCTTTGATTAAACAATTAATCCCCCGCTTATTGTGCGAAATAAATCTGCGAAACAAATTACATATGTACAACGATACAGTCGTGTACGAATACTGATCCCTTAGAATTCATTGGAGATAACATTGAATACGAATATCGTATTCAGGAATGTTCATTTTCCGAAATGTCGATGCTCGAAGGTGAATCGATGCATCATATGGTCTGAGGTGCGATTGAAAGTGAATTCAGCTGGTACAAACGCTAGAAATGTGTTGGTGGAATGCGCATTTGGATGTTGGTGTACGTAGTTTCATTATCGCGAAGTTTGCACGGTTCTATTAATAATTGAGTAGTTGGAATGGTAAACGATGCACGTGCAAAAAGTCTTTTGTAGTTTAAACGAATACAAATACGGTGAAAAAGCTAAAGCTACTAAAATAAATTATTTCAATTGCTAGTTCATAATAAGTCACTGTATTTTCTAAGTAGCGGATTATACGTTTATTTTACGTATAATTAAATTATTTTTACATATAATTATTTGAATTGCGCATTTCTATGAAAAATAAAATGTTCTTTCCACAAGTTTGCTTAAGAAAAATAATTGAAATAATTTATATTCGAGAATATGAAATGGCATCGACGAAAATCGGTCTGAAAAGTAAAGAGCACCTGTCGGAACGTCCAATCGCGAAATATCAGACACGGTCATCGAAATTATGCTAAGTGAATCCTTCTTCTTCGACAAACGAGCGAAATATATGTTAAATTATATTTAGAGACGAGGCGTTCGTTGCAAGAACATCCATGTGGTAATTTGACTAGGATTAACGCACTTCAAGATACAGCCAGACAATTATCTGTGCGCCTTTGTACACGTGCATGCATCGTAAATGGTCGGAAAATTACTGTACACAGAGAAATCGGTTACTTGAGTTGAAAGACATCTTACTACTAAGATGTACGTCGCTGATACATCGACAATTTCTTACGTCTGTACGCTGATACGACGAATATGTAATTACTTTTGTGTTTCATGTATAATACTTCCTAGCATGTTATTAATTAACCCTTAATACCTACTGTTCGGTCAAAGAATATACCACAATAATTTACTTATTTTGAATTTTAATTTATATTTTGCATCTTACTTGGTAAAGATGATTCATTAGATATTATTTATTTTAGTGTATAAAATGTAAAATATTACATAAAATTAAATACTCGAAAATTCAGTAATTTAATTGAAACATTTATAATCATTAATGACCCAATGATATCACGAGAGTTAACTCAATATATGCAGCACTGCAGTCAAATTGAAGACAATAATATTACACGTAGCCATAATGATTATAAAAAATAAAATCATTGCAAATTAATTTATCCTGCATTTTATGATCCAAATAAATATTATCGAAAATAAGTAAGTGTCCGAATTCTTTAAAATAATACTGTATATAATACCACAAATTTCATAGTTTTCAAATTCTCATTACGGAAATGATATATCGATTTTGTAAAGTAAACACATAATTGCTTCATCGAAATTCATTAGCACTAATATAAACTCTAATCATGCACACACATATGTAAATATTAATCGAATATTATAGTGCTTGAATGTGGATCGAAGTTTTAATTGTCGATTAACGATTTATACGGTTGAAGACCATAATAATCACACACTATAAAATATACTTTTCGTCAAATTGTATATACGAGCGGATGTTCTTTTTAGAACATTCGATGAAAAAATTAACAATCGACGGTTATGAGGACATTTCGCGAATGTATTGTCTGAATAATTCTACACCTCCTAATATTTTCAAATGCTTTACATATTAAATTTAAAGAGAATTACAAAATTTATTCTCAAAACGAATCGCGGAGTAATGTAAACCGAGCTTGTGATTTTCGTATTATTTTGCTAAAACGCGTTCGAATCGATTCTTTGCAATTTCGACAAAACAAACGACGCATAGCAGATACTCTGTGCACGTTCAAATTGACAAGCAGCCAGGCTTGATTCTGCCCTCGTGTCGGCTCATCGTGTGGATTTCCAGATTCCGGTTCATCGATTGGAAATTTACGACCGATCCAAATGCGTAGGTACGTTAACTTTATAATTCTATTCGTCGAATATCGATTGTACGATTCGAGCGCCGACAGGATTGTAGCTACACGCATAGCACGACTGATTTATAATTTCGTTTGCAAATTGACGGTTCCCTCTATCTCCTTTTTTCCCGATTTCAGGATTTTAAAAACATGCGTTGCATGTGGGTTACGTGAAGCGTTGTAACTTATTTAAAGAAATATTTCGTTTGGATATATTTGACTATCTGAATGATGAATAGAATGCTTTAGTATGTGTTGAAAGAAAATTTCTAGTCTGGAAAATTTATTATGTATCTTTAATATCATGTGCGTAATAAAAATAATTTAACGCTTAAAAAAGTAAGTTAAGAATATTCATAAATCGTTACAAAATATTATGACGAGTCCAGAAAATTAAAAATCTTATAAAAAAGAATTCTGAAAAGTTTGTAATTATTATGAATTGAAATACATACTATATAAATTCTTTTTACTTTGTGATGGGTGATCATTCTTAACCACGAGTCAATTTGATGTTTGGTTGTTATAGCATAATTATTTTTCTCATATACTGGCAGTTAATACAAATTAATGCTGTCTTACGTCAAGAACCAGAGAAGTGCAGATTTAGTTTCTAAAAAATACAAAAATTATAAAAATAACTGCTGCAATAAATTGTTAAAGATGCAAATTTACAACAAAAAATAGCAAATTTCACTTGTTACAGTGAAAAAATCGTTTCTCATGACATAATGATAAAGACAGAAATCGTTAAGTTTCAACCTTATCAAGTATATGTGTTTTAAGCGTGAAAAGATAAAGATTAGAAAAATACTCTAAGAAAACTTTAACATAGAAAAGAAGCACAATTATCGCATTTATTATTTATTTTGAAACAAACATTGCAACCATATTCGTGGGATAATATAAAATATTAATTTGACATTTTGTGATGAAAAGTGAATATTTACCGAAATATTTATAGTCGGGTTTTCTACAGTTCCTGCAAAATGTTAAGTTAATATTTTATATTATTCCACGAATATAGACAAGATGTTTGCTTGGAAATAAATAATAAATGCGATAGTTGTGTTTCTTTTCTATGTTAGAATTTTCTTACAGCATTCATGTTACGATCATTAAAAACTGAAGACAATATCCCAACATTTTTATTGTTTTATTGACTATTATTTGAGGCTTGAAGGAATGATATATTTTCGAAACCCATCTGGTAAACAGAAAGTCCACTTTTCCAATGACCATTTGGCAAATATGAAATATAAATATATCTGCAGCTATGTAAAGTTTGGAGATTATACAATATAGGTTTGCGCTTTTTTTAAACACACCTGGTTGTTTGCTTATTCGCTTCCTCGATACCATACCTTTGCTTTCAAAAGGAACTTCTCAAATATTATTACTGTTGCTGTATAATTCCGAGTTATACAAAGAAGGTGAAAGCATTGACAATAAGTATCGTACATTTTTCTTTCTAAATGATCTCTTCATCACTACATTGCCGTGTCTTAACCATTTTGAAGAGGCTAAAACAGTTCTGAAAGAACAGAATCATTACGACAGTCGAAGAGGAACTTTCAGAGAACTGAAAATATTAAGTTGAAGCGTTACTTGGGTGTATCTTGTGTGTGTAGCGCGCGTAATGCGTGTATTGTGCGCGTTTTTATTAGCCACATTTCTTATAAACTGTACACTTTTGTTACGGTATGGCGGTCGGCGATAGCGCAAAAGCGCAAAGTTTATGCGTCGGATAGGACTATTCCATCGCAAAGATATTTTGCAAAATAGACTAACGATTGTGGGATACCGGTACATTAAAACCTGCAAAATGTATGCAAGAAAATTCAAGAAGAAAAAATCTTTGCAAATGGATGAGTCAGAAAATCCAACGCTCCACCACATTCTACCAACGCAGTGCAAAAGTGTTTGACCAGCTGTTTTGCAAACAGGTGGATGGGTCGAAGAGGACCTGTGCTTTGGTCTGCTCGGTCCCCAGATTTAAATCCTCTCGGCTTTTACTACTGGGCATACATGAAGAAACAATACCGCAAAATTTTAAGAAAAGACTCAAGCTCTGTTTACAAGGACTTATCGAACATCTATTGTAATTTGTTGTATTTTTTGTGGATACTCGCGGCCGGGACATTCGCGGAGCGTGTGTGATTTTACTGTGGACATTCGCGGAGGCAAAGGATTAGAGGAAACATTAATCCTCTCTACTCAGAAATTTCCACGAGTAAGCAGGTTTAACATTCAATCTAACATTTCTTTTGCAAAACGTCGCGCGGGGTTGTTTACGTCTCTGAATACCATGTTCTTCTCTACGACTTGTACGAGGTAAGCTGTCGCCCATGTGTCGTTCGGATTAAGGATTATTATGCGCCCCGCTAATTAGGCTAATCTCCCTTTGTTCGTGTAAGGAGGTTTGCTCCCGTGCAGGCACATTTTGATCGATTTCTAATTGTCAATAACTAAAAAATAAGCGCAATCTTTTTATTCTTGATTATCCTCTTACTTCGGTGTCAAGAATCATCCCTTAAATTATGTTGAAACAGTAGGATAACACTCTGTATAGGGAGTACTTAATTCGCGCGCAAGCTCATGTACACTCGAATTTATGCACAATGCATATCGAAAGGAAATATACCGTTAATATAATATTTATGCTAGCGATTTAAAACAATTCTACTATTAATTGATACCACTATATCATTAATTGAAAACAATTATATCAGTAATTATATGCCATTGTTATATACTATTAATTTATAACAATTATTTCATTGATTCAAAACAATTTGCTATTAACTTGAAACAATTATTTCATTAATTTAAATGAATTCTACTATTAATTTGTCACAATTATATCATCAATTAGTAACAATTAAATCAACGATTTATTTTATGTTATCTAATATTAACCAAATCCTTAAAATCTTTCAAATGGTATTTTATTTCTATTTAATGTTATTTTTTAATTTTGAATACTGCAGTTAATTTCGTCATTTAATTACTTCATATAAAATCAATTCTAATGCAAAGTGTAACTATCGAATGACTATGAATGGAACTTAACTCTTCACAGATTTGAAGTAGCAAATGCAATCAAATCAAAGGGAACGGGACTCGTCATCCAATCAGGCGCGTTACGTTTGGTAAGTCGCACGGTTTGGTTCCTTTGGTGATGAGTTCAATATTCAAATACGATTATTTGCGCTCAGATATGAGCTTAACTCCCATGAAACCTATCACATTCGTGAACACTTCAATAACTAAAAACGTTCAATATATTTTTATTGAAGGATATTTGAAAGATATCTCTACTCTCGTGGATAAATCCGACAAAATGATTTAAAAGTTGTATTTTTGTCTTAGTGAATTTCAATTTATTGCCATAACTTATAACATCTTCTGGCTCTGGAAACATGATTAATGAAATTATTTGTGGGTGAGTATGAAATAAAATGCGGTTAAATGTTTTTAACCA
Organism: Bombus soroeensis; assembly: GCA_014737365.1. Classification (NCBI taxonomy): domain Eukaryota; kingdom Metazoa; phylum Arthropoda; class Insecta; order Hymenoptera; family Apidae; genus Bombus; species Bombus soroeensis. Next base: position 7,822 of record JACXIL010005344.1, read on the forward strand.
TTTTTTACATACTGTTCCCCATTCCCTTTAACAAATTAGATATTGAATCATAACTAATGATAAGATATAATATTTCCTACAAAGTATACATATTTTACGAATAGATAATACTAACATGCACGCTATACATACTTCCATAACAATCTTTACTACCGCGTTCATATTAAAATGGAACACTACAAGGTTTCGGAATATCTTCAAATTAATAAATTTTAATGCTCACTATTTCTTTACTATCAGTTGTACATCTTCTGCTCCGAATAGCATAAATGGCAATTATTCGTGAAATAAATATAATGCAAGTATGTTTAAGAACCTTTTACGTAATCTGTTTAATCCCTTTTTTTTTAATTATGCATTAAATTTAAACAAACAAAACCTAATATAACATAGAATAAATATTTTATCGATAGAACTAATTTGTGATGTGTAATGGAACTCGAGAGTAGTAGTCACTTCCTCATAATGAATCGCAGTAATTGATATCCTTTTTTAAATATTAATATCTCGAAATACTATCATAAATATTATAAAATGAATATGAAATCAATTTTAATGTTAGAAATATATTATTATTTATTATAAAAAAATACACATATGTAGGGATGGTAAAGCGGATGTTGAACGGAGGTTGTTACGGGAAGTTGAACTATTATTTTATTGCTAGGTAAAAAGAGACGTTCCCTCACATTCGATGTTCCCTTCGCTTACATTCTCTGGCTAAAACTCTTGTCTTCACGCAGGCACTCGCTGCAAGCATACACGCGCGCACACACACACACACACACACACAAGCACATCCTTTTTGGCCTAAGTCTACGTGCCTCACAAGGACTGTACATGGCCATCAACCCGTCATCGCCTGCTGAACTTCTCGCATCTCACAATGTCTTTGCAATATCAAACGGTATTCCATGACGGGTTGTTAGTTTAGTATAGATCACAAAGGACTCCAAAAAGAATTTTGGATGGTGCATACTAGGCTGCATTAATGTAATTGTTAATTTGACATCATTTTCCAAAGATTAATTAATCGATATAAAAATAATGTAAAGATTCATCCTTGAAAAACGATACAAATTGTCAAGTTTCGCCAAAAAGGAGTGACTGCAAAAGATCGGTGAACATGTCGCTCAACATGGCATAAATCTCGACATTCAAGTTGTAAACAATGATATTTCATAGTTTAGACTGCGAAACACCTATCTCTCACGCTGTGCTTACATGAATATTTACAAAATTAAACTAAAGCATACACCATGCGATATCTATTCCCTACACAACGCTCACATGAATCATTACAAACTAAAATAAAGCATATCCAAAGCAATATATCTCCTACACGATTACATTGATCAATTTAGACATTGTAGAATAACTCGCAACACTACTGGCAACATTCAATATCAAAGATAGATTTGTTTAACTTGGAACGACGGAAAGAAAATGAAGCTACTAAATTCTGACGTTCCATTTTCGCAACACTGATATCTGTAAAAATATCTGAAGCTCTGTCATCCCTACATAATACTATTATGGTAATATAGTATAGTATATATGATATATCATATATATTATAATTTACATATATAATATACAATACATGTATATAATGTAAATAAAAATATATGTATAGTATACATATATATATATATATATATATATATATATTATATGTATGCTATATAGATACTATAATATAACATATAGCAATATGCTTCTGACTTTAATTTGCGTCGTTTGTTTTAAGCCTTAGGTTTAGTATAATCGTAAAGATAGATTTATTTGATGGATATATTTATCTATAGAAGTAAGAATATTGATGATCTTGTTGCCCTTCTCTTTATTCTTCTTGTTGTTTCGTTGGTCTTCTGTTCTTTCTATTCTGCACAATTTGTCTATTTGGTTATTGGTAAATTGTGTTATTAGATCAATCTACCTATACTTGATAATATATAATCGATAATTGATTTATTTAGAATCGATAACTGATTTCGTTGTGATTGTAGGATACCTTGTTCTATATTTTATTGATAATTTCATACAAGAGTTTGGTTTTAATGCAAACTAATACTATTATACAGTGTTACTGTTACTATACTAGTACTGTTCTGGAGGATTATCTAGTGTTTGGATGCCGCCTGACGAAATTTCGAGACGACGTCCTCCAGCGACCGAGGATCCAAAGTTACGGACGTCGAACAACGTCTAACTGAGCAGAATATTTTAGCATTAATTTTAGCTAAGCTGGCCGGATACTTAATGAAATTGTGTTTCTGATCAACTGACATTGTCTAAGATCTACATTTCTTCGTTTCCTTACATATTCTTAAAGAGATTTACGTTTTGTCAGTATTAAATTAAAGACTTGGTGTTTACAATTTATAGTTATAATGTGTTTGTTTTAGGTACTCGCGAATTTTAATTGGTGAATTGTTAATTAGTTGAGATTAGATCGGTTTGCAAGTTTGGGAAAATATTTAGGTTGTAGTTTTCTTGAAATTGTTTCTGGACAAAAGAATTCATGATTTTTAATTTTTTATCCTTCTTTCTAAGATACAAAATTATATTAAATAAAACCAATGAGTTGACTCATATAATTTTCAGATTACAAGATATACTCTCTACCAAATTTGGTAAATTTGTGCATTTGTCATATGAAGAAATTGTACACGAAGGAAAACGTAATCAGCACACATCTATTATGAATAAATTTAAACTTTGATATTACTACAAATATTAGTCAGGGAGTTATGCTTAATGTTATTTTGCACAAAATGTGATCATATATTATTTTCTCACTTCACACAGACAAAAAGACAGTGAAGTTTATTTGCTATGTAACATAGTGAGGTATGTAACATGTGGTAATATACCATTTTTATTCTCCCCCTCTCAATCACTTAAATTTGTTTTCCCTACTTTTTAATAGAAGGAAGATTTTCTGAAAGTTGTTTACTTCATGTTCCATCTTGTTTACTTCGCATTGCATGTTATTTACTTCACGTTGCATCTTATTTACTTCGTGTTAAATGCCACAAGAACTAATTTGATGTAATGTAGTTTACACAAGAAGCAGGTAGGAATATTATTAGAACATTAATGTATTTAATACTTTGTATTATAAATCTTAAAGAGACGAAGAATTACAATACGCTTGATCGGCGTTTATGATTTTGATGTGAAAATCTGTTCTGATTGCAGAGGAACACTTCTTAAGAGCTCAGTTGAGCATGAAAGATACGATTATATTAATTTCATTTGTTTTATGCGCGGTGAGACTTTCCTTTCCATCACAATCTAGTCTATTGTACGTTTCTTCCATTCAACTCATTCATTAGTAATAACTAAACTATGGATACTTGAGCAAATTCATATTTCTATGAATACAATTAAGAAAATGGAACTCACAATTAAACAGAAAATTGTTTACCTAGTAAATATTGTAAAGTCTATGCAATAAACACAAAATCATTTAAATCATCCAAGAGATCTACCCTGAGTTGAACAGTAATGGCAAGCAATTTTCCTCCTCTTAGTCTTCATTGCGCTTGCCAAGGAGACATATTTCTTTCACCAAATGAAACAACCAAAAGAATTAAACCAAGACCATTGCTAATAAAAAGAATAATCAAGCAAGAGATGCACAGAAATAATTAAAAATAAATGATATTTATGTCATGTATGATCCTTTCAAATAAACGTTTATATTTCTAAAGCATTCTAATTGCGTTTTTAACGCAAACACTTCACATATTAACCTTAAATCACCGATTGGATCCATTCGTCGACTTTGGTTCTGAATTATACTCCATATACATATTCTGCATTACGTCGAAACGTCACGATCGTCAGCATATCGATGCACTTCACGGAGTGTCTCGTTGCATCTGACATTATTAGTACTAGGGCAGAGTGCTCTCTGTTCGATAAAACGCGTGTACGCGAGCTCATGAGATCGGATTAATCATAGTGGTATGGAGCCCACGATGGTCTTCTGTCTTATAATAATAGCTGGTTTCAACTAGCACAATGAGAATGTATAGACGACAGAGAAAGAAAGAGATAGACAGACAAATGAATGAAAAGAGAAACTGAGTCATAAATAATAGTCATGACACAAAGAGGGAGAGTACTTGAACATCCAACACTTGTTGCTTAGAATTTTGGTTAAATCATCCCTAAAAATTTCCAGAGTTTTGCTTCAGATTATGATCGATTGGAAGTTTGTTAAAAAGAATAGCGTTCACCATGTGCATGAAGCTTTGTGATTTTGATACAATGCTTTTTATTGCGAGGTTTTCGAATGGTCCATTTTTTGTTTGATGCTGTACAGTATCAACAAGTTTAAACTTGCAGTAAAAGTCACAAACCCTTACATTTTCATATAAACTAACATTATTCTCCACCCTATTATTCGCTTATACACTTTTATCAAATTACTTATCTAACAAAAATTGCGATGAAAAACGTATACATTCACGAACGTGTCGATTATCACATAGTCAACGATTTATTTAATCACGTTACAAAGCCTTAAACGCTCCACAAGAGTGGTCATTTAAAAAGTGTTCGCTTCGAAAAGACCCGACCTGCCTTAGGAGATTTTTCGGAAGGTTTGGGAAGCGATTCTCCGTCGCAAAATGACGTTCTTTGAAATGCGACACCGTCGTCTCTTTCTTTATGGTGGGGAAGTACTTTCACGCTGAAATTACTTGAGCCACCCTCCGGCCTATTCGTTTAAACTACAAGCGCTTCAGAAAAGCCAACTACCATGTCTATGACTCGCTTTTACGCTTACGGTACGCCCGAATTTGTTGCCGACAATTTGAAGGCTAATTTCTGGTCGGATCGTTTGCTACCATAGACACAAGACGCATGGCGGTGTAAGGCAATTTGCGGATTTTCAATGACTCCGAATTACTTGCCACTTGGTAGAACGGTACCTCTGGCTAGCTTATTTTGCGTTAAAAAAAAAGAAGAAATCAGAAAGAGGAAAAAAAACGGTGTGGCATAAAGTGTGAAACAATTTTAATTATCTGAGATTCTTCTTCTTTTTATACTAATAGTGGCGGGGTAGTAAAATTAATTATCTTTTCTTTGATGTTTCGCTTTTTGTAGGTAGCAGGATATTTTATATTACATGGGCCTTTTATGAACCTTATAAAATAAAATTTAATCTACTACAATTATTATAAATGATGTCGAAGTATGTATAATGTAATATGTTTTTAAGTCAAATATTTAATATTTGAATAATTTAATAAAGACTTGGATATGTATATCTTTAAAATTTCAATATATTGAAACGAAATGTTGAAAAAGAAATGTTTATAAATCACAGATTTCTGTATTTCTAAATGCTAAATTAAAATTTAAATGAAAAGTATATTATTTTTTGCAAAAATAAATTCTTCTAGATTGTGGTCAAGATAACATACTGTTTTTGAAAGGACTTGCTCTTGAAAGTGTTAAGAATTAAAGAGAAATCTCCATGTAGCGGTTGAGGTATCTTTCACTGTCCAATATTTGCATTTTCTCATTTATATAAATTCGTATCATTACTCGCATGTGCAATTTGCATGTAGCAAGGGATCGAACTTCTCCGAAAATTTGAAACGTTCCTTCGGTTAGTCCAATCACGATTTGTTGCATCACGGGAATTTGTTCTTGACTCGTTCTTTGGTACAACTTTCTCCATATTAAATCTCCTTATCCTTTAACCCCATCAGATACTCGTGAATCAATCTGTTAATAGTAATCTAAAGTCAAATACGTTCGTCGCATTCGAAGTAAACTTTCATCAGTCAACCTCTGATTTAGATTTGTCTTCTAGTTTGTTTCGTATCTCCAACATGGCCTAAATAAGATCAAAGCAACATCGTTTGCTTCTCACAGTTACTCTCATAAACTTCATCACAAAAGATAAAATCTGAACTCTCTTTGTAGTAAAATGATTCCTTTGTTGCCGTTTTTCTTCTTCTTTTTCTTTAGGATTGAGATGTGCGTATTAAACGACGGAAAAGAACATGGAAGCTTTCCTATTTCTGACGTAATGGGAAGTTTCTCAAATTCCTATTGGTATTCGAGTGACTTTACTAAATTCTCACTCCATAACTACCACGAAACGACATTTTATGCTCTGCCTAGGCATTTACTCGAAAGCATTATCGTGTAGAACCTTGACTGGAACCTTAGACAGCCATAAGTTCGATGGTATACTATTTCAAGTTCTCTTTCTGTTTTCTCGATATTATTTTCTGTGATTTATAATTCGTATAAAAAATGGACGGAAGAATATATGTTCAGAGGAATGTATAATAATTCACGAAGGTGTTTAAGTACTTACCATAAAAAATTCTTGTGAATCCCTCATGTACATATTGTATAAAGCTTTTTAAAATTTCACTAACATTCCTATAACATATCGAAAAGGTAAACATTTGCTTAAAATGTAAAATATTTATAAATTTTTATGCAAAACGTATATAATCTAAAATTTCCTTTGAAGAAGATACTTACATAGTATACTCACGATAAAATTTTGTACTATTTTCTGTAGAAAAGAACCCTATTGTATATCGAGTAATTTAATCTTCTAGCTCCGTGCTTCTATGTTTTTATTTCTGTTTTTCACTAAAACATTTCTTTACCAGGTTGACCGTTAGTCCTCAAAATCCATTATCTTCTCTTCTGCTCTCTTATATTATTATCCCGAAAATTCACTTCCGCTATAAAAACATAAGGGAGCGTCAACGGCACATCAAGGAAGCATACGATCGATGTGGAAGAGTCGAAAGCTCTGTTTTTATGTACTAAGAAAACAGTTCTTTTTAATTGGTGTTTTGCTAGGTACAGATCGTAACATTTACTCTTTTCTACCATGGAAATAAGAAATTAAAGATTACGTCTCACTTTAAACTCACTTTTCAGTAAAAATTTCATAAAGTTTCAAATAACATAACGTAAATAGTGTAATGTAAGACTGAAAATATATGCAGTTATTTTATATAATTTCTGAGAAAAGTTTGTACTAATAGAAAGCGATACTCGTTACTTTTTAGTAATATTATTTCAAAATATTATTGCGCTTCGCAGTAAAGTCACGTGATCTAACACCTTTGGAAGTATCTATAAAAGAAGTCAAAAGTTTCTAAATAACTTTCCTAACGTCTTATGCTTAAACTCGAGGATATCAAGTTTTGTTCGATACGTTTTTCTCATCATTTATTACTAGACTGTGAATATTTGTACATTTGCGAAAAATTTTAACATGCAAGAATGCTCTGGCTCCGTGTGATATGCAAAAATATATATAATACTCAGATTTATATTCATAATACTCGCTGTAATATATAGGAAGTAAAAATTTAGTAAATAGTTCTTACCTCTATTTTTTAAATCATCCTCATGGATATACAAAATTTGCACAAAAATCCACAGTCTAGTCATTACACTCTTTCCAGAAAAAACTAAATTTTACGATATACGATTACAATGTTCCAAAAATTCATCAGTCTCCTATATTTGCAAAGTGACTTACCCTTTATCCAAACATTTCTAGACATTATCGAACTTCTCACACAATCAAAAGGCACGTATGTATATACAGCATCCGTTCACTGGAGCCCCATTCGTATTCACAAACTGAAGGTAAACACTAACTTCCAAACCGAATTCAATAAATTTGCACATCAAACACGAACCGCAGAAAGTTCGCAGACGAAACAGAAAAGGTTACTTACGTACGTACGAATCAAGCATTTTCTGGATTCCGCGACTTTTTTATTTCCTTTCCGAACGATTGAAACCGACGCGGCGGAATGTTCGAAAAGTTTGGTTAGATTCGTGGCGTGTGCGTGGCGCGAAAAATGCGTTCGTCGAACGGACGCACGCGGACGGGAAAACAACGGCGTAGGGCGTTACGATACGTTGCGTCATGCCCCGGATGGTTTTCCGGATAGGGCAGTAATTTGGCGGCGCGGCGCAAGCGCCGCAAGGCGGGTCCAGGTCAACGGCAAGAACCCGGTCTAGTCGTACGACGGACGTCAAACCGACCGGTCGGTATCGTGACACTCTGCAAGCCCGCGAGTACATTCGCTCCCCCCTCTAGCTTCCCCGTGGTAGCTAGGGAAGTCGAAGCAACAGGACGAAGTCCAAACAGACCGTCCGGTCCGTACAAACTTGCAGCGCGGACTTTTTTCCTTCCGTAGACTATCGTGGAACAAGTTTCGATTGTTATCGATATACTTTAAGCTTCTTCTTATCGTGACAAAGAAAGAAAATGGTGACGGTTAAAAGTGATTTGTTAATTCGATCTACTGTGTACTATCGATTTCAATAATTGCGTTATCGATGACTATCGATTTCAACATCGAACAGGTGATGGTACGACTGAATCGTTGTACAGTGCAATGACTATTTGGTGTATCGGAGGATGAATTATTAAATAGTTCGGTATTGGAACGATGTAACAGAGAATCGTAGAATAATAATCTAGAAAAAATGTAATTTCTTATCTTAATGTTTCTTTGGAGTATCGGATGATATTACTAAAATTATCATAGTTCGATATTGGAACAGTTTAATAGAGAATATTAACGTAAGAAAAGTTAGTAATTTCTTATCTACAAGAAATATTTATATGTGTCAGTTGAGAAGTGAAGAACAAACATAAAAAATTTCGACATTGAGAATTCACGAAGAAAAGCTGAACTAGGAAAAAAGTGTTTTCCTTCCTACGTTTCTTTATCTAAATGTCGACGAAGAAGCCGGTGGAATGAAAGACACGCGGAATTCGACGTTCTCATTCTCTTTCTCTTTCTTAACCCCTCTCTGCTGTCAGTGCAACGAAGTAAGAGTAATGGGACGAGCGTGAGAGGGATAAAGGTCGACGCACCTGTTTTGCTTTCGATCTCAAGTTCGACGGCAGTAGTCTCCCGGGCAGTTAGATGCAGTGTCGTTGAAACGGTAATTACATTGTAGTGATGTGAATGCAGTTCTGGTGGTACTCGACGAAATTTCGAGAGAAGATGATCATGCAAGGATCGACGATTGATCGAGATGTAAAGAAATCCAATGGAAACTGACATTCTTGTGCTTGCTGTGCTTCGATACAAGTATGCGAATTTTATTATTCTTAACCTGAATGTTTTACGTACATCGGGGTTACCGTTTAGTCTTTATTCCTTCCATAGGCGCTGAAAATCACTGTTTAACGAAAATACATTCTTATTTCTAGAGTTTGCTATCATGTATATATAGATTTTTATTCTTTCTAGTTCTATATGTTAATGTAGAAAAATAGATCCAATGTGGAGGGTGAGAAACACAGTCGTGACTGTTCTTATTTTAGAGGATAATAGCAAAAAAATTAATCAGTTCTGTTAAAATAAATATATGGTCTGTTTAATATACATCTATAATGAAGTTTGCTCCTTTTTAACCAAAATATAAGTTGTGGCTTCGGAAAGGTTAAGAATGGATGTAAACATTGTTTTATTAATACATACATTTATATTGAAATTTATCCTCTTTGCCAAAAATGTAAGTTATGCCCTCGAAAGACTTAAAGACAGATGTAAAATGGGCATAAAATTGTATTAATTACAAAGATAAAAAGTAAATTGATATATATCGAACTCTCGTAGTTATCGACGAATGCACATATCGCGTGTTGTGAAAATGTTGATCTTTTAGAGTTGTTGTACAGAAGGAAAACTTTTTAAATGACTTTCTCGTGCCGATACACGTCAAAATAGCGTCACATCTATGTGTATGTGTGTGTGTCACACCAACAAAATTGATTATATTTCTATCTTAATCTTTTAGTTGACGCGAATATATGCTCGGAATGATTCCTAATGGCAACTTCGAAAGTGATAAGTGTCGAGGTCAATACCTCATTAGGAGATGTGAAGAGTAGGGTATATGCGTATATAACTAGAGCGCATGAGGTTAAATATCCTCTGTGAAATAGTTTGAATTTAGATGAGCGGTTTAATCAAGCGAAAAACGTGAATAACGCGGCTTGAACCCTTTCTCTGTACACGAGAGCTTTAAAACAAATGGAAATATCATGGTAATGTTCCACTATCAATTATATCGCCAGTACAGCAAAACACACGCGACGGTTTCATGGCCTTTGAAAGCGGGCAATTCGTTAATTGTTCTTTACATTATATACAGACGAACTTGATCCTTGAAGTTTTAACGATCTTTAATTCTCGCAGTTAGTATCAATGCTATCGATCAGACGAAAGTAGTAAGTAAGAATGCTTTTTTTGCTTATAGGAAATTATTTTTAGCATTTATTTCATGAGCAATTTTTTAAAATCGAAATTAATTTTGTATACAAAGTAATTATTTTGGGTCAAGGAAGCTTCGTACTTTAAAAAAACGAAGAACATAGGGTAAAACGTGATAAGTGTATTGTTGCTCAGTTTTTTTATTGTAATATCCTTTTTTTTAATTTAATTTTTTAAGTATAAAATATGCAATTAAAAATAGGAAAAATCGGCTAGGTGCAAAAATTTAGTTGAGAAAATTCTGTAAAAAGGCGTAATTATTAAGACAAACAATATTTTAATATCACAGCGAGCGATATCTTTAAAGTTAAATAAAGAAACAATTTTTGTACATGGGATTAATTGACAATGTAAGTTTAAAATTTCCGTATAAAAATGAAAAATGTAATTTGTTGTCTTCTTTCCCTACATTTTCCAGCTCTTCAGATTTCTGAATATCTAATTAAGCAATAAAAATCACGAATCGTAAGAAGCGTTTAAAAATATTATTAAGAATATTCTTTCAAATATGCTGTACAATGATCTTGTCTTATCCGTAACGTTATATATCAGTGGCACATTATTTTCGAAGTTTGTAAGAATTGGGTATCTGAATAATTCAATAACTACGTCAAAAGAAAGCTAGTACGAAACAAACGGCTAAAAGGAAGAGACTTTTCCTGTGAGACGTGGATTAACGAGATTTTATGAGCAATGAGGGATTATCTGACTGAAAGAATGAAAGACATCGGATGAAATTAAAGCGGTTGTTTCGTTCTTCGTTTGAAATCGTAATTTTTTCCTGCTTAGAAACATTTTTCTGCTCAGATTTTTATTTATATTATATCGTCATGTAATCACAGGATACAAAGAATTTTTCTGTACTAATTTCTCGTGAAGTTCACTTGTGTGAGATTTTCTATTCATCAAAGATATTCAATGGTTCAACTTGGTTTTCTTTCCTTTTAGATGTGACTCCCAAAACGATAATCGAATAAAGGATCCACGATTCAGTAAACGTTCTTTGGAAACTTTTTAAAATGGGATAGGGTCCAAAGTTATCAGTGCACTGTAAATATTTATGAAAATTTATATTTTTGTACATACAATCTGCCAAATGGAATTTAAATTTAGATAGAAAAATGTTTTATGTATTAAATATTGTGAATGGTACTGTACTTCAAATGTTTTATATGTATATGTCTGTATATTACATATATTCTGTATATTCTTGTATATTCAAATTTCCTATGAATGCATAGAAATCCGTAGCATAGTTATGAGAGAATATCATCATTTTTATCCCTTTCCAAGTCTGTTCCCTTACTCTGTTCCATAATATAGGAACAACATCGTATATTCGATTTGTTAGAATTATGTTCGGGAATATGGAACAACGTTCCCTGGTCTGTCGTCTATTTGGAGAAGAAATATTTAAGCGCAACTGTGTCCGAATATATTTCCCTGGCTATTTCCCTCATCGGCGGCACGCTTTCCTCTTTAAATATCACTTATCTCGGTTTGCAGGGGTACCGAGGAAAAAATAACTTTTTTCTATTTGAATTCTCGTAATCTCGCGTTTTTACTTACCCGCTCGATGCTCCTCGCTGTTTCGTTTGTTTGTCCGTTGCTGGTTTTACTTATTTTTGCCATGGAATGCAACGGTTTCCAGGGTTGTGCGTTTGAAACGCAATGTTATATCGTTGAGCGTGAATTTAATGCGCTTTAAGTATGAGGAAACAGTATTTCGTTATTTTTACGAAATAACTGGGAGAACAACGCAGATTCTCTGGTTAAAAACGACGTTCGCGTGTCGGTTTGCGGCGCAACAGACTTACTAGGGATTTTCGTCGGGGAAAAAATATATTTCATTTTAAAGGCGAAAAGAATAACGATTTAAACGTTAAAATGTGTTTTTCAGCAGAACATATTTCGACTTACGTAAATACTTGTTTCGTTTATTTAAAGATCTGTTAAGGAGTGGTTAATCTTCAAAGATAAGGTGGTTAATTTCTTCAGAGCACAAACTTAATTTAAACTTAACTCAAACTTGAAACTTTGGTCTGTAAATGGTAGTGACGTTTGCTGTTGCTTATTTATATTTCTCATGAATATGAAGTTAAAGAATTGTGAAATAAATATAACTAAGTTATTAATTTTAGTAAAATTTATATACCAATAAATGTTATTATAGGCAAGTAGAAAAAGATAACATTGGAAAATTAGTTAACTTTAATTATTTGGAACGTTTCTATGTTTATTTTTTGTATATCTTCATCTTAACAACAATAAAAAATGATTCATAGGAAATTTGTAATTATTGCTTTAGCTATGTTTGTAGGATTCACTAATATGACTACTCCTATATCTTTGATTCAAGGGAATTGTGGTTAAATTAAGGAAACTAAAGTTGAACTTTAGAAGTACAATCCGTATGCTAAACATTGAAATACATTATATATGCTATCGGTGGAAGAGATATATTGAGGTCATAAAATCGGTCAGGTGTTAAAGATTACACGTTTCGAGAACTAAAACAGTAATTTGAGATATATGGGAAAGATAAGAAGCTTGAAACTTCCTTCAGGGCCATATGGTATCCGTTTATAATAGTCCCTATTTTTTGTTGTATATCTTAAAAATGTTGCATACAGCGAACGGAAACGAATTTTAGAAGTATGCGATATAAATCTTTTTATCTGCAAATTTCTAACTAAATTACATCTTGTAAAAAACAATCGGGTGTCTGGATATTTTTGACTACTGGTGTATATTATAAAAATTAAAAGTAATTATAATTGTAATTTGCAATTTACAATTGCAATATTTCCATTACTCCATTCACACATAACTGCGTTAAAGATTGCTGAACTTATACAGCGGTGGACAAAAGAAAGTTTGAAGTTCATACTTGTATATAATAACTGCATTACATTGATAGTTGCTTTGTTGTACTGAACAAATGTTCACCATGCCAATAACAATCTTCTTGTCAATTATAACTCTTTTCTTTAAAACTGTGGCGTTTTTCTTATTGCTTATCCTGTAAATATTCTTTTGCACATCTTAAAGCACATCTCCCACATTCATATTCACACAATAACACTCTGTATACTTTTAACAGTTTATCGTATTTCAGCGCAGGAAATTGAAAAGTTCAAGACACACTTCTTTTTTCGATTAGTAACACATTACTGGCATATACACATAAAATTACAAACATGGCGTAGCACGATATTATATCAGAGTTGTAGTTAGGTACATATGCATGTCGCAAAATGTTGTCGCTGTAAATATCTATCGACAGCAGCACTCTATGCGTGTCGAATGTTTACTTTCCCCATTAGTCACTAGCAAATGCACGACTGGTATTGTATCCACGTCCCTTTGCTTCAGCTGCACAGGCAGCTATAGTCTTTTCATTTCTGCTCACATCCCGTTTCTCGTTTAATATCGAAATATCGTGTTCCACTTTTTTCTTCTAATCTCCAAACCGCTTTCCATTCGGTGCTACTGCAGTTGTACGTGCTCACGGTTCAAATCGATTTCAAAATTGCGAAACTTGCACCGATCGCGATGAAATCTCTCTCTCTCTTCATAGCTTCCTTATTTTTCATCGGAACTCTGTATAATGCGTTTCTAAACGAGTGTTCACTTTAACGTACCTACTTACCACGAACTTCCTTGAAACTGTTGCATGAGAATGAATTGTGGGAACGTGGAAGAACTTTATTTGCACTGTTCGAGAGTGGAGGTTGGCGTTTGCAGGATTTATGTAATGAAACAGTGAAATAATGTCGAATAAGAAGGGATGTATCAAAGGAGAATTGTCGCACTGTCTGGTAGTAGATTATGTAATAAAATAGAAAAATAATATTTTGCCACTTTTTATTTGAAATTAAAATGACAAGTGACAAAGATAAATAATTTCTCCGACAAAAATCACAAATAAGTAATTTACTCATGTTTTTGATATATTATTTAACTTAAAAAGGAATACTAACGTCTTGTATGATTTATTGCTATATGATGTCTGATATATGGGATATTTAATGGTTTTGTTATATATAATGGGTATATGTAACAATCTAAGCATTATTGAATACTAGTCAATTATCTTCTTTTACCATACGTACAGATTACACCTCAATATGGTGAAGCTGCATGTTAATCATTTAAATAATATTTAAATAGTCGTTCCCTATGGCTGGTTGAAATTTCAAAATAGAACATTTTTTATTTTAGAAATTTGTATTCAACGAATTCATGTAATTTTTCAATGTACGTTTATACATTATTTGCTTTATTATTTTTATAACGAATTACTAAATAAATATATGTACGAAGCTATGGATTTATTTCGACAGGAGAGAAAATATTCAGAGACTTAATGCAACCGTAGTAAAGCGGATAAAACTTGGTAAAAAATCGATTTCGCTACAGATCAAAGGCATCTACATTATTTGGTCAGTCGTGTGGAAAATAGTTCGATCTGTAGTATTTGCATATCCTGTAAATAATTTTGTATGCTTAACGCTATTTCGAAATGTACGCAATTCTATATCGCCAAGATCCCTAGCTTACGTAAGGTGGAAGGTAAATATGTAGAATACACGCTGTGGAAATAAAAGTCTGATTCAGAATCAACAACCCTTGTTATTTTGTTTTAGTTTTAGAATGATCGAACCACGAATCTACCATTATTTTATATTAATTCCTTTCTTATATCATACTTTTTTCGAGAAAAATTAATTTGGATTCCGGGGGAAGGCCAATTATATTAATTTAATGCCATTTAAATTGTTTTTTATCGTATTTTGATATTCTGTCGTTAAAAAATGTCATAAGTTTGAGAAAAATATTAAAGAATTGTTAAGAAATATCTCTTGGGGACGTTGAAAGTCTTCGAACAGCAGATCGGAGCACAAAAATTCGAAGAATGTAATAGGAGTACCTAAGACAGCTATTACAATTTTGTCTTCTGAACACAATGATATTTGTGATCTCACTAAATTCATGTTAAAGAATGTGGCACTATAGAAGGAGGCAGGGTTCTTCTTTAATTAGAACTTTCTTTTACGTGCTGCAGAATCACTAAAATTATTATCGCTGAAAAATTGATCTTTTGTTATTAAAGATGCTTCATAATGCTAAAGAGTTGTTCCCTTTTATCATTAAAATTTTTACTCATCGTTAAAGAGTTTTACAGCATTTCTTAAAAATGTTATCCTTGAAAGTTTCTTCGAGCGTAGTAACGTTAGTAATAAACGTAGCAACGTTTATTATGTTTCAAAGCAATATACAACCAGACATAAAATTAAGTAATAAGGTTTTTCTAATTGTCCAGTATGTCTCCCCTATAAATTTCTCAACGATTCTGTCGTTGCGAATTCTCTATTCAACGTCTTCCTCTCTTTTCTAGTTGTACTTCTATTCTCTGCCTGCTAGTTGCATTCCATTGGAAATTCCAACGGTTTTCTTTTATTATTGTGTCCTCCCAAGCAACACGTATTTCGGGTTTTATCCTGCAGTGGTCATGTTCGCTGTACATACGACATTATTTTTTCCGAGTTCAGCTGACAGAAAAATTTTCACCATTTCTTTTTATCTGGTTTTTCATTAGCACGATATATCCTTCTGCAGGTATGTTGATTATAATTATAACTAACTATATTTTATTCATACAGCGCTTCGCGCTTAAATAAACGTTTGACTTGTTACATTAATCGTTGGTTGAGTATTTTCTCAACGTTATCAAGAAGCAGTCCGGGGATCCTATCTGCGAATTTCTTCCTTTTTTCGCGCTTGACATTATCGTTACGACGCGCAAAACTACATTCTCAGCAGTATCGCGACGCTGCCTGTTCCATTTTTCCGAGTGAGAAGAATTTCTGCTTTATATTTCACGGGCCAAGGCTTTCTCGATATCCTCTTTGCAAAGCCTACTCAAGGATATTGTCAACTTATTCTATCTGGTCTATGCATCCGATGTATCTAATGCTAACTCCACGATTTAATGTGTATTTTCGTATAGAGCAGTAACGAAAGGTTGCTACACGAATCTTCATTTCATCTCAATATTAGATGTCACAGCAAGTATTTTACTTTGGATATTTTATATCTATATTTTTGCGTATGATATGCATTCTGAGTATTTTTGCCTCATCAAATTTATATATTAATTTATTTATAAATATTTTCGTAGCTAAAAATCCACTACTCTATTTAACTTACTGTTAGTATCGTACTGTACAAGTAAAAGTAATTAATTAAAAATTAGTTTTGAAAAATAAGGAGAATATCAGAAGCAAATTACGTTTATAAAAAAATCACTAAATATGTAGACACTAAGCATTAAGTTCTGCGACTCAATCTATCAAGGATAGTCTGGGTGAAGCTTTTCAGTTCTAGGATTATCTAGCTAGGATTCCTCAGTCTAGAGAAGGTTTTGGTTTTTTGGTTTTAGAATGGTCCAGTTGGGGTTTCTCGATCCGAGGATGATCTGAGCAGAGCTTTTAAGTTCTGAAAGCTTGTTCAGTTGAAGTTTCTATGCCAGAGAATGGATTGATTAACATTTCTCAGTTTCTGGATGGTTCGGTTTGTATTTCTTTATAATGTATGATCGAACAGTTTTTGTCTTTTGATCTACATATGGTTCTATTACATAATCTGTAATGTTCCCTATATTTCCATACTGGGATGTGATGGTCCTATAATTTATGATATGTCTCATACAAGTGTTACCATTTCAGAACTACAGACATCGAGGTCATGTGTTTTGGCATAGACTAGAGCAGATTGTCGATGTTTGTGGTCATGAAATTTAATATCCTACAACCTTTCTGAACTAATACATGGGTTTCGAGGTTCTATGGTGTCGGAATATGAGGTAGTGTGTACGGATCCATGGACATAAAATTTGCAATGCTACGCCCTTTAAGTGATTTTGAATAGGTTCTTCGATCAAAAGCATCAGTAGTGTGGACTATGGCGGGACGATATGGTACTGTTATCGAAGACTTCAAAGTTTTACGATCATGAAGTGGTCTACAATGTATCTGTTGAGTCTTAATTTGTTAATAGATTATCGACCCTAAACGAAAGTAACGCAATACTGTAATAACTTGAAATATTTTAGTATAGCATATGTTAAATTTTGTTCTTATATTATGAATATCATTTCTATCCAATATATGTCAGATATATACCTCTATTTACAAATACATATTAAAACATCTGCTGATCCCACACGAAATTATTTAACGGTTACGAATATTTATCTGTAATTTTATTTGCTTGTTAAATGAGAAATAAGCGATTCATATAAGTATTTTAAAATTCAGAAATGTGTAAGAAACGTTTATAATTGGAACAAAACTCACTTCTAATTTAACACCATGATTAGTTTTTAATGAAAGTAACGTTCTGTTCCATGAATTTAAATATACGATTATTGTATGATCGAGAAGATTAAGAAAACAAAGTAGTTGAATCTATCTGCTTTAACTATAGATAGAGCTATAGAGGAAAATCAGGAACATGGGCGGGAACATAAAGGTATGAATACAGAGACAAAAAGTATCATTTCCGCGTTTTATTTACTTATTAATTGCCCTCCCTTGAACGATCGTCGTCCATTTAAAGCCGGAACCTTGGGCGGTGATGCAGTTGTTGTACGAGTTGTCCGCTTTGTGTCGGGTCGAACTGCTAATAAATATGGAGGATATCCATCTTTTAATTAGCGCGTCCGCCGGACGATAGATTTCATTAATTCTTTCAGAATCGATCACGGATACATCGTTCGTTATTCGTTGTTCATGTGGCCACCGTTTGTTTTGCAATTATGCCTCTGGTCGGTTATTACTTATTAATACTGTGCAAAGCTGAAGTGTTTGATCGCAAGCTATAAGAAGCCCGCTCGTCGAATAATTGAGAAACGTTGGCTTTAGATGATTCGTTAAATGTGCGATGGAAGCTCTTTTTGCGTTCTTACAATGAGATTGAATGTGAATCCAAACGATTATTTTACTTACTTTATTATACCGTGGTATAAATATTGCTATAGCAAAGTAGCAATTTCCTTGAGTGATTAAGAATTTTCTTTTTTATTGCTGTTATCTAAGGATATTATTATATTATAAATAACTGTCATTCTTCTAAAGTAATATTAAATTTAGTTGATTTTAAATGTCGGAACGCGCGGATATTGAGATATTGCATTGAAATGTAAATTCGCAGATGTTTCGTTTCCGAGTCTTTTAGGATTTGGTGCCAATGAAAGCACTGAAACGAACTGTTCGCATTGCGCACATTGCAATTCAATCCTATGGATTTCTTTGGTTTACTAGTATTTCAAGTTTGCCAAAGACTGGTTGAATCCAAGAGACTTTCGCAACCGCGTAGCGGTTTGTTTCTAATCATTTAACGTTCTGCTGAAATTTTCGAGCGTGTTCGAAAATGCATGGTCCGACACTGCGAAACTCGTATACCCGCTGAAACTGCAATTGCATTTCAATCAGAGTTCTGTCTTTTAATTAGAAAATCAACGAAGGTCTTAATATTTTCAGCTAGATAAATAGATTTCTAAATGTTATTGCAAGTTGCGATATTTAATGTAATTAAATTTTGTTGAAATATTTTTTAAACGACACATTACATATTTAATCGTAGACTAATATTATTAAACGTTAGAATAAACTGATTTTCGTAAAAGGCTACTGGTTTAGTTGGACATATCGATTACACGGTTTGCTCCGTATGTATTTTGCATGCATGAGAAAATTATTCAATTTCATAATTTATCATTACATTCCATCACTGCGTAATTTAATACGTTCAGGTTACGGCTTGTATCATTATTTGAATAGTATGCCTAAAGTGCCACGGAAGATTTCGTAACACGTTAAGTAAGCGTTTGTAGATCGGTTTAACTGGTAGGTCAGCAGACGACAAAGAGTAATTCATTTGTTGCAATGAAGATTCATTTACTTAAAAACTGAACAGTTTGAAATTTTTCAGAGAAATCTGTTCTTTATATTCATTGATGAATCAATTTACTTATTCGTATCCACAAAAATGGATGAATATTAAAAAATCTGATAAAAACTTTTTATATAAATAGCTAATATAAATAGCTATAAATAGCTGTCAGAAAGTACTGTATACTACAATATTATTTTTATTAAGAATATTATTTTTATCAAGAATATTGGATTCGTTTTAAATTTAAAATGGAAGTAACTAAAATAATAGTCCTTAATTATAATAATTACTTTTTGTCCCCTTTTTATACGAGTAAAAAGTAAGTAATTATTTAAATCATCGCCAGAATTAATCTGAAAAAAAACTGTAAAATGTACGTGAAAAAAGTTTTTTAGTGGAACGAGCAACAACTTACTTTCGATGAGGATGCTATCACGCAGCTGGTAAATCGACCAGAACCGCTTTACTGCGGGATTGAGCGAATAATTTCATTACACAGACGGAACGTTCCATGTAGAAACTGTTTTAATCCATAATTGTTGACTGTCTTCTGTATATGATTACCTATTTTAATTAGATTGCGATTTATTTTCCGTAAATCATAAGTGAATTGTAAAATTCCTTCTATATCAAGATGACAAAATTATATATTTTTTCCCATATTTAACCGTAACCTTCACAAGACTAGTAAACAAATTAAATGATAAAGGAGGTTTTGTGCACTGAAAGTAATTAAGTACACGTTTATTAGTTTCTGTAGTTATCAGTTAAAAATTAATGAGCGGAATAACGAATATCGAAATAGTATATTTTAACACGAAGGACGCTATAATAATTAAGAGAAATCAACGTGTAAAAACAAGAACGTGTTAGGGCGTGATAAATATAAAAAGAGAAGTCAACATTATCGCGATGCGAACGCGTCAAAGGAGTAGAAAGTGGGAGGGAATGTTACCCGGTTACGTGGAAACGCATTTCCGCTGTTAACGACTTTCTTTTAAAACCTTTCAGTCTCGCAAATCAATTTCCTGTACCATGCGAACTTGTTTCTAGATTTTTTCCACCATTTCTAGCGCTTGTACGAGTGTATCAATGAAATTCGAACATCGTGATTTGAAAAAGAGTATTCCTTTCGTTGAAGGTAAAATATAATTTTGTGCTAGACAATTTTTTCCTTTCCCATCTCGTACAGTTGTTAATTCTTGAGAATACCTTTTCCTTCTTTTCTTTCATTTCCTATGTGGAAATTATAATTTGTTTTGTGAATTATTAAATTGCAGTCACCGACAGCTTCTCACCAGAGTTACTCGTTTAATTTTTGAAATTTTAATTAGAGTATATTTTCTTCTGGCGTTGCAGTCGTTAAAGACTTGCCACGTGTTCGTAATAATTTACTTCATTTTCTCGGGCTTCTAATGAAATTCAGAAGCAACTGACATTTCACTACGGCTTAGAAGGGAAATAGTGACGTTAATCTGGCTATTCAGCCACGCGTCGACTTTGTTTTAGGAAAGCGTGGACATGAGCGCTCAAATCTGACTCTGAATTGATTTCAAATATATCTCTATGCTCAGTTTCATTTCAATTTCATCAATTCCTTATTTCGGTTCTTATTTTTTTTGATATCTTAATTTTCTTTAACGCCAGTTGTCCCTTATTTGGATTTAGATTAATTAAATGTTCTATTACTGTTAGCTTAGTTTCTGAAAAATGATTATCCTTCCAACAGGACGTTGCTCAGTAGTGAGAAATTGCAAAATAAAATTAGATAGCCCTTGCAATCACCCTCTATAGAATATGGAGATGAGATAATCTAGACGTATCCGAGCTAATATTTTTAACAAAAATCCTAAAATCCTTAATCCTCTTGAATTCTAGTTCATTTATCTTTATCTTTACTTATTTAATTCACTTTCATAATTCTAGTTCGTTAGACACAAAGAAAGTTTTATTTCGTCTTCTCGAACATATAAAGCTTTTTTTTCAAATGTAAAATAAAATTAAACGGTATAAATAAAAGTCCCCAAATTACAATATTAGAATTAGAATTCTAATATTGCATGAATATATGTAGCATTCATGTTTTGGTACGCCTTAAGAAGTGGGAAAAAAGAACGTTTCTTATAGTAACGGTGCTTTAATCAAGACCACTTGGGGGATTCTCAACGTGGAACACTCGAGCCAGCTCTTCTGTGCTGATCTTTCTCTCTTTGCATTTCAAGTTGAGCCTCATCCTTAGCTATGCAATTAATTATATCACAGACGGTTGAACTTTCCAACGTCCATCCTTTACTTGGAAAAATTAATTAATGTTGAAATGATAAAATATTAGATTAAACGTGATTATTATATTCATCAAGTTTATATTGTCGAATATATGATGTTGCGTTGACGTGCTACGATTCAAAAGGAAAGTGTACTTTTTTCAAGAGAAACACCCTCCTTTTATTGATATAATAAAGGTTAGTTTTTAGGTAAAGTTGAATTTTGATAGAGTTTATGTATTTGCACACACTATAGTACTACACATCATCGTAAAAACTTGGAAATTCAAAATAAAATCTCCTACAAGGTATTCTATTCAGGAAAAATTGATTTCGTGGAATGAAAGGTCATTTGCACGTGTTTGAATTTTAATACGCCAAAGTCACGTCGCATGATTATTGTAAAACGAATATACGTTTCATTGCATTCTATTGGCTTCTAACGTGATCAGTGAATTTAGACGCATGGCATGTTGCTACGCTCTGTGTACCTTAGAGTCGAGACATTAATTACTGTCGCCATCGTAACCTTAATCCTGGATCAGGTAATCCATGGATTATACGATACACTCCTATCTCGGCTGTCCAAGCTACTGCGCATTCTCTTCGTTCTTTGTTGTTCGAATTTCAAATGGAGGTACTCGTTTAATGCTTATGATCGCTCGACTATAGAAACTTGTGTGCAATTAGAGTTTATTTCGAAATCTTTGAGGTTTCCCCTTTAGAAATTCCACGAATTTCTTACTTTTGCCTTTAATTAAATTTCGTAAAGGATGGCTAAGGAAGAAAGCTTTTCCAGAAATTTCAGGGAAAATGTAGATTCGGTTTCAATTAACATAAAAGATTAATTGAATCAATCTTGAATTTAATAGAAAATTTCAGGAGAGGATTTAAAAACTGTCACGGAATTGAACAAATTTTGGAAATTTAATTAACGATTGTCAATATTCGAGCAAAAGGAAGAAGATTGTTTACTTCAATATTTACACATAATACCTATTCTTCCAAATTTACCAAATGTAAGATGTTTTTGTTCAGTTCCTCAAATCACGGAACCTGAGCGACTTCTAAAATCGTGCCAAGTTTCTCAAGAGGAAAATTGAAAACTGGCCAAATTCTACGCCCATTTACTCTGCCAGTTTATCATTTCATTTTAAACTCATTCATCACGTCATACAAATATCAATGATATTTGTAATCTCTCTAGGATTTCCTCAGTTACTTCTGTTATGATTATAACATTAAAGAATTTTCTAAAATCAAAAATAACGAAAGCTTCGAACCGAAGAACAACTTTCCCATATTTTCCATAATAGAATTGGCAAAAGTTACGAGAAACATTGGATTCGTTCCAAGGGAAATTTTTACAAGATAAGCTCGACCATTCAGCGGAATACCTCAAAGAGTAACCGTAAAAACTAAGCGAACTTCGTTCCAAGTTCACCGCGTTTTGTCCAAACTAGCCAGATCGTGCGCCAGAATTTGCCTTGATCTTATAAGAAGGAAAGCAATTTGGTCAAAGTTAGTCGCACGTTTGGAGCTGGCCAGACCTTCCGTAAGTGGGTCAGATTTGGTTGAAGTCGTTTGAGGTTCTACGTGCATATTCAAAGCATAGAACGAAGCCTAGTAAATCTAAATGGCAGAGCCACTGTGACTGGAATGGATCACAAAAGACATGAAATGAGGCCGCTGGACTCGATCGAACTTAACTTCCGTTCGTTTGCCCAAAGAAACGCCAGCACGTATACCTTGTCTTCGACGAGTCGATTCAGACAGCCACTGTTTAGACTGCCGTAATCAACTATCCTAGATTCGACGAAATCTAACCGGCTCCACGCTAATCTGTTTAAATCACGCCGCGTCCTTTGAAGTCCGCGGGGCTCTTGTAATTTCTGGCTGGGTCAAACCGGATTATGCCGTGTCTCAGAGGGTTTTTGGCCGGACTCTATTTGAGTCTGTTTGAGTTTCCGTCTGTTTGGCGCCACTGAATCTACTTCGAATCATTAAAATCCGGCTAGAGTCACTCGTTCGTGTACGTGATACAGAATGCTTTATTATAGATTTCTTAAAGGATTATTGGATTTAATGGGGCTTTAGTACATACACCTGTTCGTCCTGAAGTGGTTGCACAAATATATAAAATGTTTTGTTGTAAGTGGTGATGTAGTAAAATCTTGATTAGCAGAAAATCATAAGACACGATATTTTGATAATGGAATAATTGTTTTCGTACGACGGATATACATCTTGAATTGTCTCGTGAATATTAATATTAGATGGGAATAGAAAAATGATATAATTGAAAAATAAAATATATAAATAATAAAATGATATAATAGAAAAAATGTTATAATTTCTTTCAGCTTCTATTTTTGTCTTCCAGTTTTTGTTACAAGAGACATCCTCGAATTTTATATTAATTGATGTCCTGGTGATTGATATTTCTACTAATCTTTCTGACTCGAACGACAGAGGAATTAGAAACGGTGAAAATTTAAGGTGGAGCCAAGCGATTAATCAGATCTAGTGCTATTTTTTAATTTCGACAGCGGCGTTCTTCAGAAGAATTTAAATTTAATCGCTAGAAAACTTTTTAATTAATGCGATGTTATTGTTATTATTGCATTAATACAACAGCCACCTATGTTAAAAAGATACAAGTTTCTTCTTTCATTGGAAATTTTCCCGTTTCTAATTTTTTTACAACACGCGACGAATATTATGGCAGAAATCTTAAATGTTATATCTGACCACACTTTCCGCGAGAAGGAAGGAGTTACTTATATAATTTATTTGAAATTTCGTGGCTTTTGTTAATTTATATCTATCATATACATTACTGGTTTAAATCATTTCATTCAATTAATATTTCCCACAAATTGAAGACGGAAAAGAATAGTATGCATGATGAACCAGTAACTTTGGAAATAGAATTTAATTATATTATGAACTTTGCTGGAAGTTCTATTAACTCTCCATTAACCGATGACATCGCCATTCGAAATCCGGTATATTCTGCCTCAAAATTACATCATACTATATAACAAAGTTCGTTATATCATACATTGCTTAAATTTTTGTCAATTTGAACAATGTACGACTTTTGTCCATGGTATTTCGCGATAGATATTTTTATATTTTCCAGAATCCAATATGCGAGCCACTCAGTAGCCAAACCGCACTTGTTAATTTCTTAATTTAATTTCCTAATTAATTCTCAAGAAACAAATTATTTGCATCCTTAAGTTCGTTCATTGTAAGAAGATTACACAGATAACAGGAAATTCTAAGATAAAACAGTGTCACGATAAGTGACAAATGATTGTGAGAGATAAGTGATAAATAATAAAACAGTAACAAAAGGACAGTGTTTGTAATATAATCGCTTTTCTGTACTTTTCAATTTATGCAGTCGACTAATCTGGCTTCAGAGCGGCTCATATACATATACTGACTGGTGAAAGTATTTGTACACTCACCGTAGAAGTCTTTTTAAAGCGAACAACATTTTGAAATCTCATTAGTGTTTTAACGAGATACGACTGTTCTGAATATATTGGTATTTGAAACCAATCAGAAAATGTATGTAGATACTGGAAGATATTTGTTGCAAACATTTTTTAATAAAATTTCGTTAAAAAATTAATGTACAACACGAATAGTCGTCTGAAACATATAATAGAAGTCTGTTAGTATGATGGATAATCGACCGTTTAAATACTTTGGTGATGCCTGCGAAATACATATAGATACTTGTACCAAATATCCTGTAATTTCTGTATATATTTCACAATTTACCGGTATAATCGCAATAGTCGAGTATCATTCTAGTGCTAATGGATTTCAAAATGGTCCGCAGAGTACATGTAATATGAATAGATATTAAAAAATATCTACAAGTAGGCACCTATTGAAATACCTTCGCGAACTTGTGGATATCATTAAAGAGGAAAAACATACACCTCGCGATTTGTTGCATAAGATTTTTTTAACCACTTAAAGAGCAAAACCGTTTTGTCGTTAAGTGCATCGCGCTGAAATCGATTTTCCTAGAGTTTCGCCGCAAGGAATGCAGAGGATTTTGATCGGTGTTGGCGGTGTGCACATACAGGAGAGACGCGATTTCACGTTAGATATTTCCACGGTCGATTGCTTGCGATCACGTGACCTAGATCTATCGACGGCGGATATCACGTTTTGGTATCCGATTTGACGAAAAGGAAATGCTCGAAATATCCGTGGGTGGTGCACGAATCGCCACGCTACGCTGTGTGGAATTGGTAGTGCAAACGTGCCAAAAATGGCGAACGGAATGCGGCGAAACTTCTCGGCCGCGAAGCCCTGGCGATCAAGATTTACGAGTTTCCAAGACTTACGGAGGTTTTATCAGAAAGTTTTATCGACGGCTATTTACGCCCATCGACATTCTCGCGTGTCAATATGTAATAAATTAAAAGCGAAGTCACTGATTAAGATTGAAATTGTGTTGTTTGTACGAGTGTGTATCATTTAGATGGGAAATGAATTGTCCATCTTTGAACTCTTATTACTTCTTCAATGCTCGAATTTTCATTTCCTTTTTAATTCTCCATACGTAGGATTTTTCGCTGATAAGAAAGTAAATGAAGCAATAAATCATAGTTAACTATAGCTTTTTACCTGAGTTAGGGAGTTAAGAATTAATGGCTGATATGAGTGAATTGTGAAGAAGAGTAATGTAGTAGAATGATATATCTAAAATGTGTAAATTTTGAGCAAAATCGATTCTAAAAATGAAATATTTTCTGGAATGCTAGTATTATTATTTTATTTAATGAATTGATATTTAACAGACAAAATGTCACACACCAAAAACTGTTCTAAAAGGTGCTCTGGTTTCTTTCTTATAGTCAGCAATAAATCATATCAAAAATATTTTGTGCAAAAACATAAATGAAGTAGAATAGGGAAATTTTTCACTTCTTAGTTACTTTATTCATAACTTTATGTATTGTGATGCAAAATGATCGCCACTTATGGTTTGCAATGTAGCATTAACGCGAATAAAGTCTCAATTGCTTCACTGCTCATTTCTATTAATTACTGCAACGCAATACATGACCGTATTGAGAAATTATTACAGTGAAATAACAATTAACGTTTGAAATATAAAATACGCAGGGTGATTATACAAAAATTGACTGATCAAAGTAATTGTTAATTAAAAAATGTTCAATAGAATTAAAGCAGACTACAAAGCGCGTACAATATTTATTATATATTAAAGCGCACAAAATAAGATTATTGTTTATTACACGTATATTGCGACCTGATTACGCTTGAAATCATGAATATATAAATAATAAGGAGTTGCTTTAAAGATATTTACGGAAATACTAAAGAAATAATGTTCCTAAATATTGAAATATTACATCAAAGCAAATAAATAAATAAATATTTGAGTATATACACAATGTTATAACAATATTACAATATTACAACAATATAACAATATTATTTATTTATATATACAAATAATTAATTAGAGTAAACTATTATTTTAGTAACTAGTACAAATTATTTTATGATTACTGATACATTATATTAATTAATAGCTATATACTATACATATAATATACAAATATTTAACAGACTGGGCATGTAACATCGTGTTGTTTACCAAATATATGAATTCCTGGATATTGAGGATTACAGAGTGTATCTGATAACACACAGCAATCCTCGATTGCAATTCGGGCTTCAATTTCGGGAATACTGAAACGAAGTTATCAAGAATTCTACCCTCGTTCTCTGATACACGGGAATAGGAGAGAAACTGGCTCGACTACACGTGATTTCGCGTAGCAAGATTAGCAACTTTCAAAGAGACGAAATTAAACAGGAAGTAGACAAAATGGCCTTTCTAGTTTCATCCATTCTCGTGAAGCAATCGATATTAACCGACCTTGAAAGTGTATTGGATGAGCTTATCACTTTTCCGATATTTTTTTACAACAGTAGTGTAATATTATAAAATATTCTCGATTCTTCGATTAATCAATAATATTTATTCCAAAGGTATAGCAAATTGTTTAAAATTGAATAGTCATTCAATCCGCGTCGAACGTTTTATATATCTGTAAAAAGCTTTTCAAGGTCTAATATTCGATAATTTCGTTGTGAAATTTAAGAGGAATTTATGGATAATATATTTTCATAGAATTAGCATTTTATTAAATAATTCATGTGTCACTTTATCCGGTAACTCGCCCTGATACACCGAATAAGTTTTACGAGCTCCTTTCCGAAAGAAATTTTCGTTTTCACCGGCAACGAGTTCCTTCGAGCAGTATCTATACAGACTTCTAAAGCACATACTCAATTTCTCTGAGATTAAGAGAGATTGTGTTCGAAATCAGTATTTCCTTTATTGGCAAAGATTCCTAATAGGTAATTCCTTTTCAATTTCCGTAAGTGTGTATAGTAGAACTTACAATTGTAGCAATTTGGAGGCTCGAAGAAAAATAGTATTATTTAATTAATTGAAACTTCTGTTTTGGACTATTTCTTTATGAAGCTTTCGAAACCTTATTCGATTAAATAGAGAAAAGAAAATTTTAAACGTAGCTAATATTAAGATGAAACAACTCAATTGAATCTTATATCACAAAACTCGAACTGACATTTCCAACACAGTTTACTTAATTCACCATTCTATCATATGGATCTTCTTCCTGGGAAACTCCTCAATTATGAAATTCTATTTGAAACGATAATAACGAAATGACAGGATTTTAATAATCTTCTTCTTACGTGAAAAGTCACTTTGCCGTAAAGTTAGCTACAAGTTTGTTAAATGTTTTCGAAGTTTCCATGATTCAGTGAACCTTTCAGGATTTCCATCAGCTTGGGGCGCTTTGCGCGTCCGAATTGCCGAAGAATTTAAAGAGGGGGAGACAGATCTCTTCGGAACTCGCGCTCGCTTCGCATCGAACCGAAAGCTCTTTTCACCGAGTCATCTTGGCATTGCATTGTTTCGTTGTCCTTTATTCCCCGATATCTTTGCCGTGCGAAATTCATTCTGTCCCACTGATGACCTTGATACAGTGGTATCGATCTTTCTGGAGGAGTCGTGATAAAACCGAGGAATCCGCCGGCTGATTTCTAGTGTTTAATACGAGCAGAAAGTTCTGGCAGAAAGTCATTGGCCTGATGAAGAAGTTATAAAAGAAGATAATTCAACGTATTTTTCCAGTTGGATAGAAAATCCTGAAAATTTTAGAAAGATGATCTCGATATTCTATCAATGTTATACTATTCGCATACTCTTTGATTTGAAATTGTTCATTTTTCATTCCCATTTAATAACTTGTTGCTGAAATAGGAAATTTTGTAATTTGATATACGAGTAGCTAATTTTTATATAATACTATTTCGAAATAAACGAATAATCCGTTTGGATATACTATGACTGAAATTACTACGAAGTACAGCGGTATAATTAAAAAGTGTCATGAGACCTAATCTTTTTTTTCAAACGTAAACAAACGTAAGGTGTTACTGTGTCACGTTCCACTTTTGGCTAATCTGCTATTGTTGGAATATTGGCACGGGAGAAGATTAAAGTTGTTCGAAAATAATTATCAATATTTAACAATTTATTTAAATCTTACTTGGTTCCAATATTAACAATTGACTAACAGACTCTTCGGTTAACAGATGATAATTTTAATTCTTCAGTAGACAAATGATAACTGACTCTCCTATAGACTAACTCTTTGGTAGACGGTTGGCAAAATGATAATAACTCTTTGATTGGCAAAACGATATTAACTGTTCGGTTGACAAAATGGTATTAACTCTTCGATTGGCAAAATGATATTAACTGACTTCTCTGAGGCGTTACATTTATTTATAACTGTCGGAGATGAAAATACATTGGGGTCTTACTTTTGAAAATGTTTGGGAAGATCCCCAATTTTTGTTCAAACTGCCGACTTTGTTTACAATTTAAACTGTCTTAATGTCATTATAAAAATATCGCTAGATAATTATGAAAACATAGCTAGCTAAACATAGCTATAAATTTATCGCAAGATATAGTTTATAGCAGCTTTAACTGCCTTTTACTTCAAATACTGTAAACACGATTTCAAATAAACATTTTAAATTGCCCTGATTAAAATTATCAGTTATTGCCTACCAAAATGTTTCGAATCACGGGTTGTTCTTGATCAACCCTCCGCGGGTCGTGACAACTGAAAAAGTTTTCGTACGCCGCATTAGAATTTATTTGACATTATAGAATTTTAACAGTAGATATATTGTATATTGTATATATTTACAATTGTAATATCTATTAGTTACTTGTTAGTTGTGTGATGCCATGATTCTCGATGACACATCAGTTAAGAGCTAAAAGGAAATTAACGGGAGAACGTTGATCAAGTCCTTCTTTGTCCATATTTCGTTTGTAGAATATAGAGTCTGTTTGCTCTACCGAATCAGTTGTCAAGTATCTGACACGTCGATTAGCAAGCGCACATATC
Source organism: Bombus soroeensis (assembly GCA_014737365.1). Classification (NCBI taxonomy): domain Eukaryota; kingdom Metazoa; phylum Arthropoda; class Insecta; order Hymenoptera; family Apidae; genus Bombus; species Bombus soroeensis. The sequence goes on from JACXIL010005344.1 coordinate 37,882, forward strand.
AATGACATCGAATTTCAATCAAGCCCAACAATCTGTAAAGCTGCCTGTTTCGCGCCCTGTATTCCACGTTTTCGCTATTTCTCACGTCACGTCACGTCGCATCGCGTCACCGTACCCCTTCTAATTAACGAGCAAGCCAGTAACACGGTAATTACGTCGCGGTAATATTAACGATTTGCCTATTACTTCCGCTCATATCGATTTTCATCGTTCGCTATTTCTCGTCGAAACTAACGTCTGTGGGGAATGAAGGAATTGCAGCACAAAATGGAAGAAAGGAAACAGGAACAGAAAGGGATGTAAAGAAGAGAAACAAAGAAAAATACATGGAAGATTGAACATCGTTATAGTTGCTGGAGATAAACAAGTATGAATAGATTGAAATGGGATGAAATGAGGAGAAGAATAAGGATAGATGAGATAACAGGGGAACACGTGTGAGAACAAACGAAATAAATCGGAGCAGAAGAGAATAAAGTGGATCAGAATGCAGAAGAAGACAGCAAAGGAAAATGGAGATGAACTGAAGATAATGATAAAATAGAGTGAAAGTACGGGGATAGTAGGATATAAAGACAGAATTTATGTAGTAGAATAAAGTGCAATAAAATATGGAAAAGAAAAACGGAGATAATAGAAACAGTGTACAAACGAAATATTAGGTTCGTCCACGTAAAATATCATTTGTTAATATATTTGATATAGTAACGTTTGAAAAATACGTTAGAACGTATTTTTATAAATGATTTTTATAAATTACCAAAATACATAGAATTAAGTAGAAATTGTTTGAATTAAACATGATATAGGGTGTTTTAAAGAATTTACAGATACGTGTCCCAAATTTTATCTGGAGAAAGAGATTTCATACAGACCAATCTCTGAAAACAATGTTTTGTTCTGTTGAATAAAACAAAGTACAATGGAGTAGATGAGACTCTGCCAGTCAGTGAGTACGGCAAACTAAAATAGAGTAGAATCAAATAAAATGCAGCGAAACAATATGTATAGAAACCGTAAACTAAAGCAGAGTGGAAATGCGATAGAGTAAACCAAACCACTGACAATTTTTTGAAAGCCCGAAAGAAAAGTGGGACAAAGGAATACATCCTTTGACCAAAATTTCCATCGTATTATTTTCATTCTCTGTACACAATGCAGTAGACCAAAATCACGAAAAAAACAATTTCCAGAAACATGTACGACCGCCTACCACGTGTTAAACCCATTATATCGAATTATCAATCCTTTGTAGTCTAACAATTTTTATGATTCAATCACTCAACGATTTCACACTGCTTCTACAATGAAACTTTTTGGTACCGACACTTTGTTTCGAAAAGAAAGGAATTATAAATGTTTGAAAATTTATTTATACAATATACTTCACCCTATACAATAAAACTTGGTCTATTAACTCGTCGAGAGACAAACAGTTCATATAGTTGGAATTCATATAATAGAAATTCACCTATTTTCTCCACTGCCTATTAATTTTCATTCGCATAATAGGAGCTTACGTTCACATAAGTGAATTCAAACGGCGAAAGTACAGTTAATCGGGTACTAACTAAAACTTTGCTCGAATAGATGAAGTTCATACAAATGGAGGTGCGCCGTAAATAAATTTATGCTAGTTTCATATGTATTAAAGTTTTGTCGTGCCACGATTGCCCAGCAGACTTAGAATCCGCAGATGCGAAGATTCCTGGCAAGGAATCGACGATATTTCCTAGGAAACTGGTCTGAGATCCGAGTACCGTGGTTCAAGGTAACAAAGACAAAAGTTGACAACTTGCATATTTAATCGTATGTCTTTAACAAACTCGGCATTTGTTTATGAATATTATGTGCGATGAATATGAATTACATGATATTTAATGATTTATGAATGAAATGTTTCCGGCGGTCACGCGATGGCTTTTACATCGGTCTTTGTTATGCGTTTTAGGACAGCGACTAGCGACAGAGGTAGGGCTTTGCTAACCTTGCGGAATGCCACTTAACTAGGTCAGTGATCTTTCCCAGCATAACGGTTCACATATATTCAGAAAATGTTCTATTTCGATTTTACCAAAATAGGAGCGTCGTATGAAAGCAAACTTTATAATTTTGACATACTTTTTTATATGAAATTACCTCCTTGCCGATTGTACTCTGACTCCCGGTACACACCCTATATATTTCCCTATAATATCCTCAATAATCTCGTAATTGATGTGACATTAAACTTCAAGAGAAGAAGAAAAAAAAGGAACAGTTCTCACGTTATCGGTGTAGAGCCGCTAGTTAAGTAGACGAGTTTTAATTCGTAGCACGAAGGATGCGCGGATATGACTTACAGTTTATCTTAGAAAGTTCCATTATCGATCGACGATGCCGGAAGTGGACTTCATTCAGGCCACGCTGTTAACCGATACCGTGGAAAAAGGAGCGTGAGTAAAGGCTTGGACAGCTTTGTAAAAGACGCGAACCCTTTTCGTGTCGCGTTTACTCACTATTTGCACCGTTTAACTGCTTCCCCTGGGGCGAGGGAGGCAAAGAGGGATGTTGGAGCGACGTTCGGTCCGCTATTAGGATCGATGACGCATTAGAGGTGTTGCTTCGGTTTCATCGATCGAGATTTCACAGATAACTCGATACGAAAAGTCGAGGGGCGACTCGGGATTTTGTTGTGCGACGCCCTGTCGCGATGAAAGTCTCGTGTTATCTCGAATGAGATGTTCCTCGATAAAGGGCACTTTATCAAGAAGGAATTAGAAACTTTGTTCTTCATACAGGTTTTATAGGTTGTAAAATTGTTGGGATAAGTTTTCTTGGATGGTGATCGTAGGAGGTCTGATTAATTTGTCTTTAAGTTTTAACTGTAATTCCTGTTGTTGAAAAATGTTTTAAGTTTGAAGAAAGTGAACGCATTACTGTTGACGCGCATGATCTCTTATTTCATTTTTGTACTAAAATTACTTGTAAAATATTAGTGTCTTTGTTCTCTGAAGTGAGAATGAGATGGAAACGTAAAAATTCGAGGACCGCAGTATGATTAAGTAACTAATGGCGTCATCGATCAGTTGACCCATTAAGGACGAATAATTAATCATTAACCGTTAACTTAATATTTCATTTGTGAATTGCTATTACACACGATTGAACTTCATTAAGTTTGCATTGTGATTATGAAAAGCAATTCGTAAAAAAGAAATGTGAAGAAACTGAGGTATTTCATAACACTATGGTGAACTATTTGTTTCTCAAATTATAGAACTTTCTTTGATGCCTCAATTTTTAATTTAGAGATTAATAATTCCTTTTGAATTCTATGAAATTCCAATTTCTTGTGTGAAACTTCATAATGTATGTACATATATTTCAAACAGCTTTCGAATGATTTCTTCGTAAATGCAAATATTATAATGAAAAACGCAGTGAAATGGATATTAGTATGTAGCTTTGCTCTTTTCGTAAAAAGACGAATAAAATATTCTGATATCCGAGCCGGAGAGGTTGAAAATAAATTCGTAGAATTTTCATAATTTTCGCTATGACGTAATGTTGATAGGTATGAATAAAGAAAAGGGAAAATTCAAATGTGCGATTGTAAAAGTAAAATGGGAGAACGAAAGGAGAGTAACATCTAATGGAGAAATAATTCCTCTTTCTCGTTTTGCCTCCTTTCGTTTCCCATTTCAAAGCCCTTTGAAGAATTACAGTCATCGATCTGCCGGATTATTTTGCGACTATTAATGAATATTCAAACGTTCAATGTTTGAGTGGAAGATGGAGACGCGCTTTCTGTCGGAGAGGAAAAAAGTTTTCTATCTCTTCGCTGGCGATCTCTATTCCGGTAATTTTGTGCCTTTCCTGTCGAGCGTAATTTATTCGGTGGAATGAATTATCGCAGAATGAATTATCGATCCTCCATTTTTTCTCTTAATAAAACCTCTCTTAATATCCATCTTTCTATCTCATACGTAAAATAATTTGGCCAACTATGCATTAGCGCGAATTATTTTTTTAATATCTCAATTAGAAGCTGATGAGCTTAGTACGATGATTAGTTTATTGACCATTGTGGAGGATCATAGAAAAAATGTTCGCAAATATTGAGACTGCGGATGTTCATGGAAATTTATATTTTAATGAACATAATTAAAAAAGTAGGATTTGAAGAGAGATTTTCTTCACCCACTAAATATTATATAGTTTAAAAAGTATCGGTAATTTACTTGAAAGATATTCATTAATTTGAGACAATTAATTAATACTTTTGATAATGAGAGTAATTTCGTTGAATCACGAGAGACCGTAAACGAGCAATATTATGAGAGGAATACTTCAAGGTTTGTTTCCAAAAGAAATATCTTAAGATTTGTTTCTTCGTAATAGCATTTGGAAACTGTTCCAAAAGATATTTTCTAGCCATTTTCCATAACAAAGGAAACAAATAGATCATTAGAAGAAAAAACGGATACAACTTACGAAAGTTATGTATATTACACTGAATGTAACATTATGTTGTTACGTTCGCATATTCGTTTTAGAATATTCGTTTATCGTTTCAAGCTGTGACGTCTACCATTGTACTCCACCATTGTTTGGTTTACCTTTCGTTCTCTCGACAAATAGACTTTTATGGGAAAACGATGAAGATTTGCTTGGCATAACCAACAACAGAGATATCATTAAAGCTCGATAAATTCCCTGGCTTGTATCAGCGAATACGAGAGTCTGATTTGTTTCACATGGATGTCGCGTCGCAACCGGTTGCGTTTGATATATCGCGAACAATTGGATAAAGAAAAACATCATTGCAGGTAATGCGTTCTGTGCTGCGAAAACACATTCTGTTGAAATACTGTCATGTCTCGCAAACGTTTTCTCCGTATTGCCAGCCATAATGCAGTGTCTATTATTCTTTTGAAAGAAGAAAAATAATAAACAACGAGGAGAGGCAAATTGCAGATTAGAAGCTGAGACAACAAGTTGGTCTTATGGATTTTTTAATGGAAATTGTTTGTCTGTAAAATTGGACTCGATGGATTAAAATGAGTTTCTGAATAAAAATGATTAAAACGGGAATGAGTGTGTATAGAGATAGAGATTGATGAAGGGGAATTTAAAAATATGGAAATTACGTGTGTGAGAAGTTGATAAAGTTTGAATAACGTAATGTATTAATGTTTTGTGACGACAAATATTCGATATTCCGTGTCGTTCCATTTGCTTGATGCGGGGGTCTATAATTAAAGTTGAGTATTATACATTTTTGCTAATTTTCTATGTGTTGTGGAAAAAGGTAAAAAATACGTGTTAAATATGTTCGATTAAAAATTCGAATTAAGTAGCGTAGAAAGAATGTTTCTATTGCAGAATGTCTCTTCTTAGAAACATATAGTAACGAGCGGCTATTTCTGCTACGAAAGGTAGCAGTCGTAAGAAGATATACAATAGATTTATTTGTATGTTTAACCAGTTATGATCATTTATTGCCCTTTGTTCCATGCAGAAAGACAAGAAAATGTAAATATTCTGCTAGAAAAGTTAGTAACTTCTTCATTGATACTTTAAAATCCATTGTTACACACATATTTCAAGTTACAGTTAATATTTGTTTATAACCACCTCTATATAATAGAGCATTTATCTTAAAACTTCATATAATATTTTTCGTTATTTTCACTTGTGAACTATACTTCCGTAATTTTATCGGATAAGTTGGAAATATTTTTTATAACTATTCTCACAATAATTGCAAACATTCTCATATCAATTGCGAATAAATGCAGCGAGTCCATACGACTTACATCAAACATAATAACTGTGGACCACTAAGAATAGAGTAAATATAGAGTCATTTTCTATATTATAGAAGGTCGAACTCTTCAGGCATTCGCTAAAACTTGTTCTCACTAACAATTCTCGTCTCTCGTCACGCAATGTTTATTCTTAAGAATACTCATTCCCTGAATACACAAGAAAACACAGTTGATACCAGTACTCAGCGACTCTGGAGTATGCACGACTTACTGGAGTTTCTCATTTCTAAGTAACCTGTCGTGCTCGTGAAACTCACGCGCCGGCATTGTCGTATTTCGAACGAACTATTATGGCCTATATTAAAGCCATTCCATCGATGAATGATGGTTGCAACCTATCGAGCTAGAATTATTTATCGCGCGAGGGGAATGGTCTCGCGAATAAACAACTCGACTAAACTGCGCAACATACGGTCGTTAATTACGGAGGCGAGATACATTATTGGTTATCATTTCTGCTGGAGGAAAGCGGGTGTTTGAGTAACGAAGACGTTGACTTTTAGATAGTTAATAGAGAAACGGAGTGGAAGCAAAATATAGAGGGAAAGTTTCGTCGATTAGTTATTCTAATGCTCCAAGTTTAAATATAGTGGTCGTTTGTGTATGGAAGATATACACGTTTGGTAATTAGTATCGTTTTTCCTCAGTAAATAGCGTAGAATTTGGATTGTTTAGGTATGAAGGCGTTTCAATTTGTCAATTTTATAGAAACGATATAGAAAAGCTACTAGAGAAATGGCAACCACTATATTATAGGATAATGTAATGATAAATATTTAACGCCTCTTATAATGAATTTTACTTTTGTTTAAAACATTAGGCAGAGCTTTCCAGTAGACCTTATACGATAAAATAATTTGTCGAGACAAAAAGGAATTAATTTAATTTTTCTTATCGATGGCAATAGTTACGTGTAACAATATTTAGATTTACTGATGATGGCAAGGACAAATTACCAAACTATAATGTGTAACAAATAAATAGAATGGAATTATGATTAGAAGAATAATCGTCTCGCAAGGGCTATATGTTATCAATACGTAGAGCGAAATTAATAACATCCATTGGGACCATTTTGTTATTTTCGAGTCAATAAGTTTCGGAGCAGATAAAAATTGCATACTTCTGGCTCAGTGAAGAATTCTCAAAGGGTTCTCTTCTACTTCTCGACCCTCCGTCATCAAACTAGAATATCCATAACAGCGTGTTCGGAATCCAGCGAACTTTTATCGGTACGTGTCGTGAAGTGAACTTTTCAAACTTTTGATCCACGTTTTCCATACCGCGAGGAAGTGTCTCGAATAATAAACGACCATCGCCGCAGCTGGATTTACAACATGAAAACGTAAAATCAATTTTCTTTAATGGCACTGATGTACCTTCATTCTCACGAATAGATTATGGATTTTCATACATCTTTCTATTTTTATGAATATAACTAAAGAAATGGAAGTAAAATAGAAATTTGTTTCATTTATTTATCAAATATTATAAATATATCGTGAATATATGATATTATTATAAATATTCTCATATTGTTGGAATTAATATTGAAAATAAAATAGCAATATAATGCAATAATATTTCGATCTCAATAAAAATAAATATTAATTATGCTAAAAGAATCTGCACATCCTTAGTAATTGCAAAAAAATGTTTGTTGATTTTCATGTTAAAAATTGCTTAAACCCACCTATCTTTATAATGACACAAACACGAATAAACTATTCTATGTAATGTAGAATAAAGAGTACATAAATGTTTAGTAACAACAGATTTTTGATAATAAATGATGTGGGAGTAATTCTGACTAAATGGTCAAAAGATCTGAGCTGTAGAGCTTAGGGAACATCAAAGTCAGTTGTTCGGAGAATAGCTTAGCACCTTTCTCACATAAATTCACCCGATTCGTTGACTCATGACGTTTAATTTATTTATCGAAATAAGAGTAGAGCGAAGTTAATACCTTTAAACCGATAGGCCTTAGACTTTGATGTATTGCGGTAGTGACGTTGTCGCTGATATTTTATGTATGAGCCGACGAACGTAGATGCGAGTTCGATAATATTTGAATTTCCGACAAACCATCAGGGTCTACCTTGACACACCTCGATTTTAACACCGTCATAATTCGAATTCCTTCGACGAAGAACAGATTCTGCAAGGCAAACTGAATGCTCTCGTCGTTCTCCGTTGGAATTCATTTTAATTGAAATGCTTAATCTTGACAATTAGCGGGAACATTACGGGCGAATAAAAAACAGTATAATAATGTAAAATTGTAACAGAGAGAAAAAATATCTAATTGTTATAGATTCTTTACATTCGAATGTTCCAAATGAAATGGAAATACCAGAGTTCTTAACGAGTTTCTAATAATCTTTTAGGTTTGTCTTAATTTCCATAAGCATTCTCGTAGGTACATTATTTTTGGAAATGTATTATTTGTTTTCTAATGGAAATTTTATTGAAAGATTAATTATCGAAACTTGTTGACATTGTTGATTGTAAAGTGTCACTTAGGAAATCCCTGCTTCGGGGATTTTAGAATCTCGAGGATCCTAGAATCTTGAGAACTTTAGAACTTTCAGGTCCATATTTACAGGAACTCAGAAATTTCTTGACTTTTGCTTTTGTTAGGGGATTTTGAAATTTCGAGGAAAGCAGTGTCTTGAGATGCATGACCCGAAGGTACTAGTGACTAACGTCTGGCGACATCATAAACCACTTTAGATATGATCGTACGTACTCCAGTCCCTTTGGAAGATGTCCTAGACCTCGAGGTCTGCTCGGATGGAAACGTATACTTGAGTAAGGCTTCATAATCTAGGCGTGCGATTGACTAATATCTCAAGCTACGGATTCCTTTGATGAAATTCTAAGACTTTGAGATCGTCGTGAGCCATACAGTGTAGTCCGATGTCAGTTCATCTGTGTGTGACATCTATTTTATAGCGTTGAGTTCTACCTTGAATTTGTTTGGTTAAAATCTACGACTTCGCTCTCATTCTCTCTGAATATAATCAAATAACCCTACATAATTTTTTATAATAATATTATTCTAATAATTACTTCCTTATAAATAATCGTTATAAATAATTTTATCCTGTAAAATACGAAATATCTCAAAGAAGATTGTGTATACATAAGAAATTCAAGTCTCATTCTATTAAATAGAAATTTAGCACATTATCATGCTATGTCATAGTACCACTTATTCTATGTTTGAATTCAATTCTATCTTAATACAGTGAAAATTTAATGAATATGTCGAAATATACCAAATATCTGACTCTATAATAAGACATTTTGCGAAGAAAATTATGAGATGCTACAAGAATGTGAAGTTTCAATAAATCGATTACTAAAACGTCTTGTATTTTGCTTGTAAGTTCGTTATTTGAGGTTGAAGAAATCCTTGTCTTCTTCTTCTTCTCTGTTAAGCTTCTGTTAAAATTAGACATTTTAAATACAGAATGATATTAAATATCGTCGAAGATTATTGTGAAAAATCGATGTCGTTCGATTAGTTAATGTTTATCTGTCGGAATGCATTATCATGCAGATACCACAATGAAGTTACTGTCTACAATTCTACATAACGCATTTCTATATTACTACATAATTTATGCCACTATTATTAGGTTAAGTAACATATAACAGGCCGTATACGTCCAACAAATTCGCTGGCAATTGTTGTAATTCACGGGCCGTAGGATTCTCAAAGTTTCAGAACCTGGATTGTAATCATGGCTGGTGTAAATATGACGAGCAAACGAGCTAAGAGTACGAGCAGCTGCGAGACGTTGCTAGTTTGTGGGATGCTGCCAACTGTGCTGCCAACTATGCCACCTTCTGAACGGTTTAATGTGGCCGTATATTTGACGATGAAATTTGTTTACGTTCTCTTGGTGGCGAATGTGAATGACATAAAATCACATTGCGATACGACACGACAGCCCTTTAATTGCTTTTACGTATCGTAGTAAAAGTTATTATTCGTGTTTATTAAATGACATGACGCGACATTGATTATTCGATAATATCCGCAACGTTCTCGATGAAACAGATTTCCTTTCTTTCTAAGCGTTGGAGTTTATGAATTCTTTTTTTGAATATTTTGGTAACGATTACCTGTCAGGTAGATATGACAAAAATTCTTCAGTTTCCAAGCAACGATTTTATATGTTTTATACGTTTTTGCCGTTAGTAGCTAAGGAAATTTGATAAAAAAAACTTTATTTTATTCCAGTAGCAGCTGCGGTATGTAATGAAATACGAAATATGCAGACCCAAATTAACGATTGGGATTCAAAGATATAGGAGTTGTAAAGATATAAATTAATACAGGTCAGATAGAGAAGGAAAAGATCTTTTAACAGAGCTTCTAGGAATATTCTTCCGTTTATCTTAATTAAGTGTTCATCATTTCTGCATGAACCGTCTGATTGTTCATTGTTAATAGACATCATTATCACATACATAACGGTTTTTGCTGAAACAATTTTGGTTTGGTAAACCAAATTTGGACACCATAAAAATGTTCTGTCTGGGTGAAATGATCGATGTCAATGAGACTCCTACCGTTTTTCACTGATTCAAACCGATATGTGTAAATTGTAACGTTTATTTCATATCTCGTAATTAACCGATATCGGTGATCGTACCAATAATGAATATTAAGATAAATATTTAGCACTGGGATATTTATTGTTTTATTCATAACAATTTACATCATTAAATATAAATTCCATTAACTTGAAGAATCTTAAGCATTTAAAGGATATGTTCGAAATTTAATTTCATTTGGAAAATGTTATAAACGATTTCTCGACTTACATTCTGTGGAATATAAGCGTTGCATTTTTTAAATTCTTACTTTTACTTTCGTTCACAATTTCGTTTCTACGCGAGTTAATTCTTAATACATCTTCCTGATTTAACACAAATCTTGTTTAATTCAAACGTTCATTCCTTTCCTTTTATCATCAAGAAAATTCCGTAGCTCTGAAATTTTCATAAAACAACAATGCATTGTCGGATAGAAGTGGAGCAGGAAACAGGAATAATTCCGCATCTCGGTCTAATTTCTTTCACTTCAGGAGAGGAAACCGACGTTCAACAAAACCAAGATATGGTTATGTACAATACTATGTTGCAGGTTACAGAATTGCGTAACAGTGAAAAAGCGCACTTTTCTATTTATTTCATCTCGTGTAATTCCAGATCTACAGAAAATTCGAGGCTTACCGGAAATAAAAAACGTGGATTAGAGAGCGACATTTTCTCCTTCTTCTCAAATCCAAAAATACCAGTTAATAAAGGTGGATGAATTAGTACATACAGAATTACTATACAAATAGTATAAAATCCTTTTATATGAAACTTTGCTCTTGGGAAAATGGGTTCCAAATTAAATTTAATTATTACGTTTCTGGTCTAACTTTCTTCAATTCTTATTTATAGAGTCACATAAAATTAACTGCGCGTTTTAATGAAATTACAAGTATAGAATTTAATTTCTTTCTCTTGTCTTAATCGCAGAACATTATAACTTTCTGTTTTAGCATCTCCGTAGAATTACGAGATACAAATGTATTAACCTATTTAAATAAGTTAGACTGGTGGACGACAAGCTGTAAAGCAATGGAAAGACTGTAAGCAATGGAAATTCATTTGTTTTGTTAAAAAAACGAGAAAGATTTGCATTATAGTTTTCTACCATCTTTTCGCTTTCGGTTCGTTTCGCCCAGAAAACTGGAAGATTTAAAACTGTTAGAGGGAAAAGTACATGGGGATTTTCAGCTGGAAAATTAATTAGTAGCTATGTTTAGTGCACAGATGGATGGAGCGGATGAATCAGTCAAGACATGAATTTGTTTCCAAACGCATTGGATATTAAAGTTTAATCTGCAGGAAAATGGGCTCATCTTTTCTTTTATTAGGACTTTAAGAATTGCTACGTTTTATAATACGCAGTAAATTACAGAAGTATTTTTACCTTTGTAAATATCGAATTCAAATGATTAATATTCCTTAACAACATACACTTTGTAATATTTGTCCGCTGCGCTAAGTAATCTTTTGCTGGATTGTTTATCGAGATATAGCAATTCATTAGTGTAGATTATAAAAAAATTGAACATTGTTATATTAAGCCATCTGCTAGCAAATTCTGCAGTTTGCGAGACTTGTATTTGCGATACATATTGTACGATGGTCGATGTGCCTATCGTACTTGTGTAGATGTCGATTAATCAACGTAATTCTAAGCGATTAATGCAGATGACATGTAAACATAGCAAACTCAATTGACGGTCTTAAAATATCACATGATACGAGTACTCAGTAATGGAAAGCACATAAATCTACTATCATTTTTATTCCACGAAATTGCGAACAAATTTTAAGAAGTGCAATATTTCTAAAATTATTTGTAAATAATATAATAGGTTTAAAAATGCTTAAAATTTTGTAACATTTTCTTATCAAAGTAAATCGTATTACGTAAAAGATCAATCTTATTAATATTTTCTAACGTAAAGTATAAAACTTTTCTTTATATCATTCCAATAAAGAAGTAAACAACGCCAGTGCCATATACAGAATGAAAAATTGAGAAGTACATAGAGAAACGTAGGAAGTTGGAAAACGTAGCATGCCATAAACTCGGATGTCTTTTGTTGTCTCGGAAACGGAGGTAAAGCGCGAAAAATTACAGAATCTCGATGAGAAAGGTATGCAAACGAAGCAATAAACGGAAGCATTCTTTTTTCCGGTCGTTTGCTCGTAGTTAACGACGAGAATGACACGAGTCCTCGACAATTTGATATTTTTCAGTTGAGTTATTAGAATACGTTAGAATATCGCGGAAAATTAATTCCATTATAAAACTCTCTCATCCATAACGTTCTGCGACGGAGAGTTCAATACTTCTATTTATCATAAGATTATGGATTTTTAAGCAGTTTTGGGAAATTTAGAACTGCAACAATAATATGAAAATGTATAAAATATGCAAAGTGCGACCTGGATTATAATAACGTCTCTGTTATGCCAATATACAATAGATTACAGAAATTCACAATTGAATGTATCCAAAATTAGCAGATAATTCTGAAGGTAATGAACCAATTATAGAATATTAGCTACATTATTATACTATGTTTGTTGAAACACTTATCTTATTAACCTATATGGTTGATTGTAAGAATAAAATAAAAGCACGTTAAACTTATTTTTTTAATGAGAAAGTGAAAATTTACATATTCATGATTTTGACATAAAAGAAAAGAATGTTTAGTGAGTGAAATAGATCTCTGCTTAATTTCTATATTCTTATATGCTCATGAAAACTTTAATTTGCATAAAAATCCGCAGTTTATTTGTCGTTCAGCCATCTTCATCATCATGAGTACAACAGCCAGATCGTTTCCAATATTTAGAATTAAATATTTCATTTGTCGTATTCATGGTGAAGTAAATTCGCCAAGAAGACGCAGAACCGGATATATTCTGTCCAAGCTGAAGATCCATCCACTGTACTGTCAAGTACTCCATTTTTGTTCTTGTCCTCCGCCGGATATTTACTTTTCCCTGAAGACTTACTGTGTGTCTGTGGAATGGTTCCAATGTCGTGTTATCCATTGCAGGGTTTTTCGAGGCTTGCGGATTCGGGGAGTTTGCTTATGGCTTTTCGTCGTTCGTTTTAAACGACGTGATATATAAATATAAATATCTTACGTATAGGAACTGCTTATTCACAAATGTTCTAGGTAGAAAATCGATGAGTCATAAATCAGTTAAAATATATATATAAATTACTTAAATAAGTTGAAAAATTACTAAACTATGCTCGCTTGTAATTCGACAGATTTTGTAATTTGACAATATTTGCAATTTTCAAGATAGCTTAGCGACAAGGTACTTTGCTTTTGACAAAATGTTGACTTTTATTGTAATAGAAAATGTTGATTTTTATATTTCAAATAGACATTACAATATATCTATATGTACCTAGATTAGGGTTAGGTTGGGATTATATTTGTATAAAAAAGAGCTTAAAATATAAAGCATTATAAAATCTTCAATTATCATCGATTACATAAGCGCAAATGGGACTAAAAGTATTTCTACTTTTTTTGAAATATGTATATGTTTTGTGAACTATTGAAAAAAAAAGATTATTTACTAATAATATCAGTAATATCAGTACTAATAAAACTAACGTGAAAAACATGATTTATCTTATTCTTCCAACAGGAGACCTGCTAATGAGTTTAGTTTGACATGAAATAACCTTTTACCATATCGCCTCGCGATGGTGAAACAGATCAATAAAACAAGTTTATCGATTGTCGAATACTAACGCTTCTCTTTCCATTCATATTTGTATTGATTCATGGAATAGTTGTGCAAGAATTTCCGCATATGTCTATTTGACGAACTTTAACAAACACGCGTGTAAACATTCCAGTTCAGTCGATTTTTCCGCCGTTATTACGAAGTAGAGGCTCCAATTCGATCCATTCAATCTAGAAGCGCGAAGCGAGCAATCAAATTGTCGGTTCGAATCGACGAAACATATTAAAAAAAGAGTGTTATCCTCCCACTTTCTGCCACTCTTGAAATGCCATACATGTTTAAGCTTCTTGTTTAAATCGTGCTAATGGCATCTTTTAATATGAACGAGATTGAAATACGAAAACGGGAGAATATTTTTTACTTTTTCTATTTTTAGAAGAAAATATGTGTAATTGTAAATTTTTTCTGTTTACAATTTAAAAGTTTTATGTACGTCTATCTAGCGCTAAAAATGTTAAAAGTGATATTGACGTTTAAGATGTAACGATGTTAAGGAGTAAAAAGGAAGTGGAATGTGTAACGCGATAGAAAAAATGCAGTTAGAATGTAGAAATAAGAAAGAAAATATTTGCTATATTATCAAATATATGCATATGTAGTTAACTGTATATTATATAAGTGTATATTATATATTTATAGTAATAAATATACACAAGAATATATAACTTATAACGAGGCAAGATTCGCGTAATGCTAATATTCTGTAAAAATATTGTGCTTTTTATTCGAACTTATTTATTAATGTCAGAGTTAATATCTCGTGAGCTTCCTTTTGATAAATTACAACGTGCAATTTACTGGGTACGAATAATATTAAACTTTTAACAAAACCGGCTTCTATATTTTTGTAGATTTTTTCTAACATTCTTCAAGTTATTCTTTTCACACTATGCTGCATTTGCAGATTAACTTATGTTTATTTATTATTACAAATGTCTGTGTAGAATATATAGTTACATATATTTGAATATAATTAATAATACGAAAAGTATTTCTCTTTCTATATCTACGATAAATCAACTGCATGAATATTTTTGGTTTCTATTGTATTGTAAATGAAATTTGAGAAAAGAAATATTGGAAAGTAAGGAAGAATAAAATTTAATTATTAATATCTGGAAAGTAGACTAAGTTCGTGATAAAAATGCATCATTTTATCATTTTGAAATACGTACGCTTCTCTGACACGACGCTTCTCCGTTCAATTATTTATGAATAAACTGGAACGAAGCTTAACAGTTCTTCTGGTTTGTCTGTGGCATCTGACATGTTACAGACTTGCGGGAACGTCAGATATCAAACGGAAAGCGTGAAAGAGTGGGACGATTTTTCATATCAAAGGCATGTGCTATGCATGCTTTCTTTATACCTTATGCAGCAGATTCCCGTGGTCAAAATCCAAGATATCGTCTGGAAATATATTACAGGCCTTTCTCACATTTTGCGTTACTAGCTATAATTCTTAAAATATATCTCAAAGGAGGAGATCAAATCTTAACAACTATGTATCAATTTCCCTTCCCAGCTACAATACTTCATTTTATAAATCATTTCCATAAAAGTATTCACTACTATTCATATTTTTCGCACTCACAATTATTTTTGAAGTAAGAATTTCTTTTGAATCTCATGCAAGATTTAGAATGTTTTTATGGAATTATAGAATATTATAGATTTTAAATGACAACTGAAACATTGTCGACTAAAAATTGTGGGAACTTTTATTTAATATTTTTTAAAACAATCTTTAATAGAAGAGATCGATACAAGAGATTCGATTGAAATTTTATTAAATTAAAACATCGATACATGGGAATCATGTAGCAAATCTATTTTTAATATTCTAATATATCACCTTGTCCATAAAGGGAATTTGACATAAAAGGCAATATTGATATTTTGATATATTTTGGTAAATTGATATTTTCGATGGACGAAGATAAGTGAAATACCTATCTAACATTTCATTTAACATTTTAGTGACCGTGCAATAGAACCATGGTCAAGTGCCGATATTTCGATGAGCTATTAGAGCATGCACATAGTGAATTGAGAGAACAAAATGTACTTCGATCAGTTTCGAGCGTGAAAGGATGGAAGGACATTTAAATAATGTTAAATGATTTCGGTCATTAAATCTCATTTCCATTGTAATGGATTCTAAAATGTACGTATATATTGTAATTTCTACAGCTGACATTGCCTTTATTTCTAGGAAATTGAAACCATACTTCATTATCGATCATTAATCCATGACTGCAGACCACTCACCACTCATCTCTCAGAGAAGTTTGAATTTGAATTATCACGATCTGCATAGTAGAGAATTTCAGGAACAAAAGAGGAGATTGTAAATTCATATATCGATTTTAGTAGCGACAATCATCGAAGTTAAATATTTTATTATTTGAGAGAAGTTTATCATATATATGATACGATGATATGATACAATCCTCTTGCAATTCTGCCAAGTACACAATGGAATTTCATATAAACTACTAGAAACTCTACCCATCAACTTTCAAAATAACAGAATGGAATCACGCCAAGAATTATTTAAAACAATTATTATTCAAAAAGCCGAGCTAGGAGTGTTGAATGAGAATTGTGTTTCCATCTACAGGGTCTACCCTTTGCGTCTTGACTGATTCAAACTAGTGCTATTATATTCAAAGGTATCTCATATCGAAAGTTGTTCAAACTTGTCCCACAGAGTGTTCAAGCTTGACAGGTTGTCCGTTCCGTGTCCAGACTTGATACTTGATGCTAAGGACAAAGAGAATACGATTCTCTATCGGCAACTCGGATAATAACGCATCGATCTATCGACGAAAATTATTAGGCGCCGTAATATGTACCGTCGACAATCATTCCAAAAGTTCGTCTATCGATTTTTCGGAGAAGTTCTGCTAATTATGAAGCTACGAAGAGTTTGCCATGAGGAAACAAAAATCAATTACTTCGTAATCAAGCAAGAAAATAATTGTCTTAGACGAGCCGAAAGAAAAGGTGGATGATGAAGTTTCCAAGGCTTGAGCTTTTTCTTCCTCTTCCTCTTTCGTTTGATAAATGCAAAAAATACAATAAATAATAATAATAGAAGCGAGCATAGTACAGATAATGATTGAACAGGATATCCTCAAGATGGTAAATTTAAATTGCGAAGATATGAAGTCTGAAACGATGTTGGAAAAGCACGATCATGATATTTGATTATATGCAAATAGAATTTCTGATACTTTGGTGATTAAAGTACAGGCAATATCTTCTTTAAAAGATGCACGAAGTGTAATAAATAATGATAACCTAAATAATGAAGAAATGTTGGAGGCACTAATCGAATAAGAAATTTTAAAAATTGCAGATTTAAGTTGCAACGGTATAAAATACAATAAACGTGAAACCCGAGAGAATGTTAGAAAATTAACGGAACAATTGTGCCGTTTGACTTCATGCAAATGAGATTTATATTATTCCGATGATTATAACGCAGACGATCGTATTCACAAGAAAGTGATAATTTGTTTGTTTCATATAGTTTGAAATAATGGAATAGAGCTAAAACCATAGGCGACCATTCGATCCTATTTTCCTCTACTATTGGATTCCGATAAATTTCGCTGCCATTGATTCGTCTGCGATCGTTTCCATTTCTAAATCGAATTACGCAGAGTAAAGAGCAACCAATGACAAACAGCACAGTAAATCCCAATAAAAACTAGAGCTTTCAATATAATTTATTTAGTTTATCATTTTGTCCTGTATGGATCTCTTCCAAAAATGTTCTCAATTATTAGCTATTATATTATGCTATCGGTCAGTTATTTCAAATATTCGCAACGCGATGCAAACGGATTTCAAATTTTTTCGAAACTAAAACTCTTATTTAAAGGAATATTAGTATGAATAAAATGAATAAAATGAACAGTCCACCAACTTGTAGTCTGAATCTCTTCTCGATGCTCGATGCGTCACACATTTTCTTCACCTGTGTTTCATATTTCTCGATTTTTTTAATTTAATGACGATCACACATACATATCTGTAGGGATGATAGAGCGGGTGTCTATTACAGGAGGTTGAACTGTTATTTTGTTGCTAGGTAAAAGGCTGTTCCGTTGGCTTACATTCGCTGGCTCAGACCCTCTTGTCTTCACGCAGCCATTCGCTACAAGCTTACACACACACACACATCCATGTACATCCTTTTTGGCCTAAGTCTACGTGTCTCACAAGGACTGCACGTGACCAACAGTCCGTCATGGCTTGCTGACCTTAAAACTAAACAGACAGCTATCGGCGATCTTCATCATCCGTAACCCTGTTCCCAGTGGACGATGAAAATAAGTGAGCAAGTAATGGAAGTAGATATGAACAAAGTTTAATCGATCTAGTGCTGGTGTTATACACTTAAATTTTATTTATTATATATTTACTTATTCCTTATGGTACATAGACCATTTATTAAATAGGAAAAATTAATATTTACATTTTTTATGCAAGCAAGCCGCATATAACGAAACTTTATTGACACATACTTCTACTACCTGTCCACTTATTTTCATCCCTAACTGTATTACGCCCAGCGTATATAAATCAGCAACCTAAATGAATAAATAAAGAAAGAAAAAGAAGAGAAGAATAATAATTTCCCGTGTAGAACCATTTATCCCGAAAGATTCCAGCGAAAATCGATCAACTATAGAATCGAAAACACCGACGCTCCTCCGATATCCCACACTCTTGCACACTGCGAGAAATCTTTCGATTATGGTGAAGCGTTGGTCGCCAGAGAAATTGCAATTAGTCCGATAATTACGGAACGTCGAAATAAAAGTGGTAGGAAAAAAGAAGGGGAAAAAAAGAAACGAGAGAGAAAGTGTGAATGTCGAACGAAAAGAAAAATCGGGAACGGACATCGAGTCGTTGGCAGGAAACGCAATTATCAGCCAATATCCGAGAGGTAGAAATCACCCTGGTCGTGGCGTATATTGAAAGAGAACACGCGCCCACAGAACGTGAACGTTCGGTTCGTTGATATACCAACGGGGACGATTGTTGGTGCAACGTACAATTGTTTGCTACGTATACTTGAATAATGGTTCGAAAGCTTTACTGTTTAAACCACGACTCTCTCGCTGTCATTGTTTCTCATTGTTCGTCGCTGACGAAATTAGAACGCGCGTTTGTCCAAATATCTTTTCCCCCGTGGTCGTCGTGTCTATCAGATTCTGTTGTAACAACGATCGCTATGAACGCAAACAACGACCGTGGTTGGAAAAAGCGTGGACGGGATCGGTGCGATTTTTTGAAACTTTAGAAGGTGTAGAGCGTAGGCGCGATAAGCGGCACAGTTGGCTAGCATGAGTTCGATAAAAATACACGAATTCATTTTCAAACCCTTTTTTGCTTTATTTCTTTTTTTTGACTTTTTTTTATTTTCTGTAAGGGTGCGAGTAATATGAGCAGTATGTTGGGCGCGGAAAATCGACATCGGTAGTTCGGAGAGTGGCTTTCGATGGGAATATGCCGAGGAATTGGTAGAATTGGAGTTGATAGAATTTGTTGTCGAGTGGTATGTGAATAGCTTTCGAAATGTACTTATTAATTATTAGTGTAATATTGTCTGCAGTAGCATGAAATATTCAACTGTAATATGTAACAGCAAATATTTGGTTCGTATATATTTAAAAAAAGTAATAATACACGTGTTAAATATATAGCTTATAGCTTTTTGATAAAATCCCTGAATATTCATTTATTTGATATGCTTTGTCTTTTAATGAAGGAATAGATAAAAGTGTAATTTGATATAAAAGATAGATAAACGTTATGGTGGAATGAAATTCATTAAAAGAATATCTACTTTTAATTAATTTTATACATATGTATCTTGATTTGAAAAAGTATACCGGAAAAATTTGGTACCCTAATTAGCAATGTAATGAGAATGAATCCAAATCCTTGATCCTTAACAGGATTCACAAGTTATAATCCCCTTAGGAATCATTTAGATATCGCCGCGAGTAATTACTCTTTTTCTCTTTTAGAAAGAATATAATCCGATTTAGTTCCTTCCCTACCAGCCAAGTGCACCGCATTTGTTACGATCAATCTTCATTAGCGTATAAAAGTTTAGACAAGAGATAAGACAACGTCTTTTCAAGATATTATTTGTTGATTTATCACGATGTGGAGAGATGGGAAAAGATCATCATTTTGTAAAGCATACTGTTATTACACGAAGCTATCGATATAAATCAAAAAGACTCTTCTTATCGCGTTTCAAGTGGTACTTGCAGAAAAGGAGAATGATTCATAGAATGATACAATAGCAAATATCTATTTTTTAAATCCTAAATGTCGAAATTTTAGTACCTTACAAAAATAGGAATTAGAAGATTTAAAAATTAGAAGATTAGAAGATTAGAAAATTAGAAAATTAGAAAATTTGAGAATTCGGAAATTCGATAATTCGAATGTTTAAATTTGTACGTTTGAAATGTTGAAAATATGAAAACTTGAATATCTGTATATGTAGGTATATTAGAAAGATTAAAAATTCTTTTTAAAAAATGCTAGTAACTTAGAACTTTATAAATTTTCTAATTTGTGAGTTGAAAGATTTAAGGTCGTAAAAGTCTTGAAATTATAGAAGTCTACAATGCATATTTCAATAATTCTCCTTTCGAGTGCTATTTAATGTGTCACGTAGTATTATTTAGTACATCATGTAGTACATCACGAGTAATATTTAATTGCGGTTATGACAAAATACAGAAAATAATGATTCTGCGTTATTAGTGTGTTTACATTTAATTATTACATAATGACATAATGACTGCGTAAAACTACATAGAAATTCGTATTGCATCTGCATAAAACATGCATGCACTAAAAATTATTACTGTTGTTATGTTGTTATCGTTATGTTGATTGCCATCGTGTATTTTTGTTACAGGTAACTTTTTAATGAAACATTTATGAGCCAATCCATATATCATATTCTCTTACTCTTTCCTCTTTCTTATTTTTACTCGTAAAATATGCTGTGTAAGTTTTGTGGGAAAAATCTAGCATACTCTGCAATTATTATATTCATGGAAAATTGGAGACAAGAAAGAAGAATCGCAGTATATTATGTATCATTCGATAGATTAAATTTGAAACGTATCGGTTAGGTATTAATCACCTCCTCGTTTCTCCGGAAATCAGTTACACGGTAAATTAGTTGCATTATATGAAACACAGTTGAACACAGCACGTATGTGCGTATACGCGCGCGTACACACACATCGACTGTTCCGATTGATAGGTGATTGATTGACGCAGCTGCACGCCTACACTATTACCTTCGATAACCGACGACTACAATTTGTTTGAGGAATATCGGAGGATGGGACACGTGCGCGATAATTGGTCAAAATTTCACGCCCACGTTTCCAAATGTCGCGTTATGAAATTATTACGCTTCGCTAACTCGTTATATGTGCATTTAATAACTGAACACTTTCCTGTAGTTCTCTCCTGATCCGAAAAATTTGCGAATAATAAAATTGATATTTGAAATTAAATGGATCGTATAAAACAGGAAAATAAATTGGAATTTGTTGATATCAGAAGTAATTGTGAATACTATAGGCACTATTATATTGTCAATTTACAAGTAACGTGTCAAATGTTTTTAATTTGATATGTCGATTAATCTTAATAATTATATTATATAGAAATCAATATTCCATTAATTATTGAATATTTGGAATTCGATATTTCATGTATTCGTAAGATGTAAAAGAGTAAAGGACGGAGAAATTGTTCATTTTTTCTTCCTTAAAATATGTATTTCAATAACGTACTGGTTTCTGTTTCAGTGTAAAGACAAATATTCAACTTTCTATGCCATTAATTTGCTTTTCCACCTGTTAGCCCATTTCGTGCAAGCTTGCTTTCATTCTACCTTTTCTTCCATATTCACATGCACACTTCGACGTTAAACGTACCAGTATAAATTACTCTTGATTGCCTTGTATAGTATTTATATAGACTAATAGAGAAGTCTTTTTCCCATATTGTTAACAATCACGATATTTTATTAACGAATCGAAGAAAAATCTAATAGTCAGATTACAAACAAAATTGGTATTAATGTAGGAACTTTTATCATTTCGGACATAATGAAAATATAGGATTAACAAATAGTTTTAGTGACAGCTAAAATTACGACTAAATAGATTATGAATAATTCGAAAGGTGCCCTCAGACAATCAATAATATTATCAATATTTCGAAGTTCTCTACAAGAATACGGTTTTTCACAACAAATTGACAAGATTGCTTTAGCAATACATATTGAATAATATTTCGATTATTTTGGTTAAGGACCTTGAAATATAGACGATGTATACTGATAATCTGAGGACACACTGAAACATAGACGATACAACACAAGATAAGGTTACTCAACAGCATAACATAAAATAACTGAAAAGCTAAGCTTAGAAACTAGTTCATGTCTAAGTCGATTGGATTTTTTAATCTCAGTACTGACAATTTCTATAAATCCGGAGATAAAATTAATTAGTCGTTGGGAAAGTGCATGGAATCATGTGCAAATTACATTGGCCAAAACACGTCACAACGTCATATACGTATGACATACTCAGACTTCAAGCCAGCACATTCATCCTGTTTTTCTTGAAATAATCGTCTTACATTCCGTTTTTTCTTTCTATCGTTCATGAATAAAATATGAGTTTCACAATGCGACAATGACGAATCCACTTTGTTTGTTTCAATGTGTATTTCAAGAACATGTTCAAAATGCATTCAAGTAGCGACAGTTGTCTAGGATTGTCTCGGTTGGTAGTGGAGATTACAATTTGGAAACAGACGTCCGTTTAGCCCCGAAACTTCCATTTTCACGCGTCATAGCGATTCAAGCAGGTAGTACTGGTTGGTATAATGCGACACCACGGAACGATTATGTCTCGGAGGATTTCGTCATGAATGCGACCATGAAACCACGTTTACGTATGATTTCCACGGTACTTCGTGGAGATGGGAAATGTGCTCGGGGACACAATTGGTGCAGTTCCACCTGCAGATAAAGACGATCTCCTTCCCTTAAACAAAAGTTCTTGGAAAGATCTTGCGTTTCGTCATGAGCATTAAAGCTGGTAATTACGATTTAATATTAATTTTGTAGAACAGGTACAAAAGTAGCGGATTTCTTTCTTCTAACGTCTATGATTTGTTATTTTTTGTATTGTAAATACAATTCTTATTAAAACTTTGGCAATATTTGTCGACATCCGCGAGCTTAGGTTTACAGTTGTGAAACTTGTCTTTGATTATCCCAATGTCCGGGAACTTCAGCCTTATTGGTCAGAAGGTCGTAGAACCCACTTCGAAGCACCTCGAAGTACCTCGAAGTTCAGGGAGCTTAACCTCTCTGGCCGGAGGACTGTGAAATCCATCTTCTGATCGGGAAATCTTTACTTCCCTGGTTACAAGGTCGTGGGAATCGGCTTGGCGCATTCTGAGATACCACAGTGAACTTTTGTCTAAAAGTAAAAAATCAATCGTGATTGTGATATTGCAGTGCTGTGTAATAAAAGAAATAAAGAAAGAAAGAGATAGAGAGCAGAAGAAGAAAGGAAGATGCATTTCGTTTACAGCAGTAGAGGTCAGGCCAACGGATATATTTGTACAGACGAGATGATTAGACCAGAATTTCTGAGAATTCTTTTAGTGCGAATTCCTCTCGTGACGAGTATAGGTGACCTACCCACAACGTGCATTAAAATTCTTGCATAGTGGAACCTCCATTATTCGACCTAATACGGGGATAACGGATACGAGTATTTAGCGAAATGGAAAAACATTATTTATTATTATTATTATTATTATTGCTTAATAAACTATATAAAACTATGTATAATTAAAACTATATATAACTATGTATAATTATGTATAACTTCATATATCCTATATAAATTCTAGATATTTTAGAAATAATTAAGAAACATCAGTTTTTAGTTAGATTTTAGCTTTTTCAGCTACCAGTTAAATTAGTTGAGGTACAATGCTGTGCCATAAATTAGAAGCACCATATCTCTTAACTTACGTTCACATAGGATCAATCGACTGTATATCACCACTTACAAGACATCCTACAGGTGTTGCATAATGCGACTGAAATATACAGTTCAATTCTTTTGGAATATTGAATATTCTGCGAGTAATGTAGATTGTATATAATAATTTGCAAATAATGAAGATTGAATGTTGCGAAAGTGAAGCAGCAAGGTTAAACTAACCATAAAAATGTTTAAGTAGATCGATTCGTTTTCTCGGATATATTCCTTCGTTTGGGATTCCGACGTCTTTCTTCGTCTGCAAATACATCGCGGTAACTGGACTAATTGGTTCCTGTTTAACAGTTTCGTGAGATTCGACAGGCGAGATAAATTGCAGGTCCAACGAAGTCCTACGCCCGAGATGGGAATCCTATTCGAACGGGCTAATTGAAAAAACGAATTACTCCGAGTCCCACGAGGAATGCCTGCAATTCGACTTCTCTTTGTTCCTGCAATTTTTAGTTTTATCCCCAGTGCACCAACAACTTGGGGAATATAACATATAGTACGGTTTAATCATCATCTTCTTCGATGAGAAATGTTTTGTTTTTCGATATTATAAGTTCAGACGTTTTAATTCACTTTTGTAATGCTTGTAGTGCGTTGGTTAGTATTATTCTTACATATCATTTTTCGTATTATTCTCTTATTCACAATTAACCAAACATTTCATTAGGTTTGATGAATAATTTGTTTCGTTAAATATTCGAATTAATATTTCGTAATAATCTTGAATATTTTATATACTGCATGTTACAAGCATTCTGTACATTTTTTCATCTTTAAATTTCCAACATGTATATGAACAATAAGAAGTCTTCATTAATAAGTCTCAATATTTAGTCGTATTACTTTTTGCATTAATTATATATTTAAAACAACTATTTCATTATTACAATATTAATATGTTACAGATGACTATATATGTGGTAATTTTTCACGAACTATATTTTTTGGCAATTAATATCTTGTAATTTTTATATTTATTATCGAATTTGTTTTAAATTTTACCAATAAAATTGTGGTAATAGTATCTCATCTCAATACTAAAAAAATAAAATTGTGAAGTGTCTTTTATAATACACATAATATATTCGTAAAAGTGTTCCATGAAAATTTCCAAACGGAACTACAGAATATTTTTCATATATTCAATTTGATGCGTGTAATAGTTAAGTTAAGCAGAGTTTATTTCGTTATTTGATCATAATTAATACTCTCGAAGCAGAGAAATACAAATCGCGGAGTAAAATTAGCACGATATTGAAAGATTTGACTTTCGTGCGTAATTTGACTGAAGCATACAATATACAAGAGTACAATCGTCTGAGATGTTTCTTGATTCGACTAGGTGCTTCTAAGCGTAATTTAAGTAAAGGCCAGTTTCATTATTATAGAGGAATACTAGAACGCAATTATGGTACAACGGCGCATGTACTCATCATCCAGCATTATGATCAATTCACATGATGCACGTAATAGGATCGTAGGTTGTAATGCGCAGGTACATAGGTGAATACAATGATGTGCCAAACTCTGTGTTCTATGACGATGCAATATCGTGCATGGAGCTCTAATTTCGATAGAGAAATTAGTCCTCTAACCTAGCTCTCAAGCTAATACTATGTGATTACATAGAATGACTAAATAAAATAATGATAAATAAAAAGATATAAAATATGTACAGTCTCAATAATTGTTGTTTTATACTTAATTTTATCAATAAGTAATTAACCTAGGAAATCTAGAATTTATTATCGTCTGTATGATTTTATCTTCTAAGTGGAATAAGTTTGTATAAAATGCATAATGTCACTGCAAGGTGATTACTTAAAATATGCTTCAATTAACAATCCCATAATCGGATCTTCCTACTTCGTTCCACTTTGAAAATATCTTGTTTTAACTTCCAAAATTCTCGCTTCGCTCTTCCATCATTTCATAACCATTCTCTACGAATATCACAATTCCCTTAAAAGCGAAGGAAGTAACATTATATCTCTGTTCTGCCGTTATCCAAGTTTCCATCGTTTTATCCTCAACCCAATTCGCTATAGTGCGCAAATTTTTCACACCAAAGAACACAAGATCCTTAAATCTTCCAAACCACTCATTTCTTCGTTGTCTTCCGCAAACTACCATCGAGTCTACGAAACGAGAACATTTACTACGTTAATCCACGTGACTCTCTACTTTTTGTTCTTCAAATGGAGACTGTGTACAATAGAACATTCTTGTCTCCAAAAACGAAAAGGAAAAAAAAAGAAGAAGAAAAGCTATTCGTAAAAGTCGATCGCATGAGCTCAGACGATGCGCAGTGATGATGATGCAGTTTTGCGAAGAAAATTATGCGAGCCAGACAGGAAGTGCAAAAAATTAGAGCAAAGTCGTAAATCACCAAGCTGATTGTGCATTTTATGGAGGAATCCATAGGCACCGGCGAGAAACGCGTTTTTCGTTTTTTATTTTAGTCGAGGTCCAATTGCATTTTTCAAGGATGGATTTTCCTTTTGAATCGGACAGCTATATGTATGTATAGACGAGAAAGGATTTGCTACGGACACACCTGACTGTGCTTACCGTGAAATATTGTATATTATGGACGTTCAAGTGAATTACGACGGAGAAGAAAATATTTGCTCTTTTTGAAAATGTAAAATGATTCAAATATGAAACATGGAAATATTTCATTTGAACTTTTAAGAGTAGAACCGAGACAGATTTACAGAGTAAAAATATTCTTAATATTTCTACATTAATGTATTAAAGTAGTATTATTGCTATTGGATATTATCTCTATTATTTTTATATGTTATAGTAATATTTTTAATGGAAATATATTTAAAAATATGTTATTCTTTTGGAAAAAATTTGAGGAAGAATCATTTAAGGAGGACAATTCTTTATGATTAAATCTTCCAACAAAAACGAAGTTCGTATATTTAATCCGGTGATTAAAATTTTTTTTTATATCAATAAAAATTGCCAACTTTGAGTCGCAACTTTTTAAAGAATATCGATATCGTTCGTTTATACAGAGTTTTAGCTTTACTTTGAGAACCTTCTTTATATTACGATATTTTTCTCTCTTTTTATATACATTTTTGATTTTCCGTCTCTCTATTTTTGTTAAGTTTGATCCCGTATATAATTAGGGGTCCGTAATTTATTTCAAAAATATTATTTCGACGTAGAGAAACTTTGAACGCTTAATAACGCTTCAAGAATTCAGTTTCCTTTAGTACTACATTCAAATATATTTGATTAACACAGTTTACTTTGTCCTTATCTTGCTGCAGCTTCCGAAATTTAAACACCAAATCTCTCTGATTTAAACACCAAATCTCCTGAATTTCCCTAGATCGTTGTTTTAGCCTACAGTCGTGTTTTTGGTGGTTAAACAAATTGTTCGAGCGATTCACGTGATAAATCGCAAGAATGATATTTTATTTAATTTCTGGAGGCAACGCCGTCAGATGGAAATTTAATAAAGCTTCAAACATAATTAACTAAGCTGTTTTGCCGTAGAACTATCGATTATTTTTACTACCAATTTTTATTCCAACAGTAACTTTTTCATTCCAATTTAGTAGAACAGTAAGATGAGGAATTGAAAAAGTTAAATTTTGTATTTTTAATTCTTCTAAATTTTCGTATAGTTTAATATTTTCATATTTCATACATATCAATAAGAAGAAAACAATACTTTGATTTTTCTCGAAAACTAGAAAATCGTGATGACATAAAAGTAGAAAATTAGAGAACAATACTTGAGAGCTTTACAGTAAGGATTATGCGATTAAAGAGCGTAAAAATTTGCAGGAAGTTAGTAACTCCGGTCACACATTCTGCTTTCTTTATGAAGATAGTAACGACCGATACTAACTTTTTACTCGAACACTTTCGTCGTCATGTTCGAACTTTTACACGATATATTTTTCCGAACTTCGAAAACAGCGTTGTCCTTTATGGACTGTATAATACATTCCTGTCTCCGCTTGAGATAATAATATAGGAATTTTTGGCGCTCAGTTAAGTAAGAGTGAGTAGTTAGAAAACTTTTTTAAATCCTTATACTTTATATTTGTAAAATTTTGTATTGTTCTATACCCAGAATAACATTTGGATTAAAATATAAATTCGTATATTTAGTAACGTCTTTCGTCCACTTCAAACATTACGTCTGTTAAAATATTAATTAAAAGTAGATTTAAATGAAATTCACTACATCGTGTATGATATTCCTGAATAAAATTTTAGGAAGAAATTTGTATCAATGAACTATGTGACGTTACGATGCTAGTTGGAGCAAGATTATATCCCGTGTAAAAAACAAAGTCGAACGATTACAAATAATACTCTTATATATTACAAATTTGTGTGTATACCCAATTAAAAAATCAATTAACCTTTTTTCTCGGAACCTGTTGAAATTCTTTGTCGAATTAGAGTTCACTGTTGCTTCATATCGCCCCATCCTATCTCAAGGATTACATTATAATTGAATTTTTTACGATGTCACTATTCCACACACGGATTAAAAAATCAATTGTAATCAACTTGAGCACTCGAGCATCCAAAGTAGTTCAACAGACTTTATTACTCGATTCTTTCAAAAATCCATATGTAAAAAACATATAAGATTTACGTTTAAGAAATTCGTCGATTTTTATAATCTTCGCCTGAGTTAATCAATTAGGTAATTAATTTTAAGCAGCATAATATTATTTTAGAATTTATCATGTGAATTACAGTAATTAATTAATTAAATTGCCAAACTTTAAAGCTTAATTAATTAAGAGTTTGTTGAGAGTAATCTATGACTCAAAATCATATCAATTGAAGGTTAAATTTATGAATTTTACGTTATTCTCAATTTTTGCAATCAAATATGATTTGGTAATTTGCGTAATTTAAATCGAGATCTGTTTCGCCAAATAATTGTTGGACTAGCTTTGTACGGAAGAGTATTGCTGGCGAATGCAACATTCGTCGTTGATCTTCGTGTTTTCAAAGTTTGACTCAAGCTTCCTTTGTCAACGATTATTATTATTACGTCCTAAAAGCAAAGTTCTAAACCTTCATCTCTGGTATTTATACTTTGTAAAGTGTCACAAATTCCTTGTATTGTCTCGGGTCATTCGTAACAACTTAAAGCTTCAATAGAAACGAATTTATCTTATTCTCAAAAATGTTTCCGCTTTGTGCATCATTTGTCCTTGAGTTAAAAACGACTAAAATTGCGTCTTTTGATACAGAAAATATAAAGCATTACTTATGTTTATGTTTTAACGATGGGCGAGGAGAATTTCGTAATTTCCTGTCGAAAGAGTTTATACCTGTACTCTCTTGTACTTCACTGAGTGGCGGAAATTTTCATGGAAACATGTTGTAGTTTGTTTTCTTCACGTATTTTAAGACAAAGGTATGATTTTAGCGAAAGTTAAGATAAGGGTTACATGATAACAAATAACTAAATAATTAGAAATAACATTCAAATAAAATTGAATATAGAAAATACATAACAAAATTGAGATTAAATTTAATAGACAATAATTCCTTGACTTTCTCTGCACAGAAATTCTCAGTTTTATATGTATACATATACATATACATAAATATTTTATAATACAATTCTGAAAAAATTGAAAATTATTATACACAAATATTATATGTATTTTAAATTCCAATTAATTGTCCACGTGTAATTGTGTGTAACGTAATTTTCCCTATATTTAATTGATATAGTTTTAACCAATATAATTTTTTCTACGTTTAACTAACTATAATTTTCTCTGGGGAAAAGAAAAATGATACAGAAGTTTGTTGAAAACGAACATGCAACACAATACAAGCCATCAAATATGTATAGAAACGATAAAATATTTCAAGTTCCAGGTGCAAATACCGTGGCAATGTTCACAAAAGATATCGCGGTTATGATCAGTTGTGTATGATAAAATGTTCCGCAATCTTTTATTATTAAAAGTAGGCGACAATAAATCTATGTATATCGGTAAACTAAAAAATGCTACAAATATTCGATAACGATGCGTGTTCCTCGTTTACCTAGTAGTCCTTTCATTCTCTATTCATGTTTTCAATAAAAACGAAAAACTGCTCTATCTGTTTATATATTTTATTATTAATGATTTTTATCGACCACTTCTAATCGGTTTCTCTTACCATTAAATATTCTCTTTAAAATACCGTTTTTAAAATTATACATATTGGATAATTGTTTTTACTGGTAATATTTTTAAAGCTACTCATACACTGACTCACGAATGTATTTGAACGCTTAATGTAAAACTTAATATTAACGTTTTCTACAGTTTAAACTATATTGCATTATAATTACATTATTACCTTGTTTATCACATATTACATTATTTTATAGTTACTTTTATTTTCTATTTCTATTTTCCTTATATTTTACATTCTTCATTTACCAACGCCTGTCTGCTTTATTGGAAAACGTAGCAATTCGATTACCATGCGTTAAAGTGCCGAGAGTGTGAATCATGACATTCTCGAGATGACCCCTTCAGGACAGCCGGTCTGCTTCCCGCTCTCTTAAACGGATACGTCTGCACCCTTGTCTGAATCTGAGAATATTATATACTTCATCAAGCAGTCACGGAATTACCTAGAGAACTTGCGATTACATTGCATTCTGGCGATTCTCATTCACGGGGAATGAAAACGAAATATATTTCAGATTTATCGCCTCGACTGCCTCTTTTAATGTCATTTCAAGGAGAACTAGAGCTTTAGGTATATCTTTTGAACGACTATGCAAAGAAACGCGTGGGTTTAATTGCAACTTGAAGAACGTTCTCCATTTCTATGGAACGCTTTCTCTCTCTGAGAAGCAGTTTTCTCAACATTTTCTGTCCAATTAAATGCATATATTAATTGCTTTTCATGAACCGTAATTCAATAATAAATTTTACTAATGAAAACGAAACAATCAATGGCTACAGAAAATATTTACACACCATTGTATAAGTCAACGATAGAGCAATATAGAGTGAGACTAGAAAGATATGAAAGAAAATATAATAAAATAGAAATTTTCATTTTGCTTAGAAGTAGCAATGAATGAGGAAACATCTTTCTCCTCTAATATTCTTTTAATTCAATAAACATGCTGAAGCGATACCATACTATGGAAGCAGGTTACTCGCATAAATCTTTGTTACGATGGAGTCGGTGCTCTTGCAGAAAATTAACGTGTCGCGAGATGGTATAAGACGAGGATACGGACGGGAAAAGTGAACGAAGTAATTTAATACATTTTGCATTCTGTCTGAAAAGGCGTATATTAATAGCGTACAAAATAGAAGATAATTATCTTAGAGTAATATCTTCTGAAAAATTTTAACTGTTTAAAAGTCTTAAGAATTTAATTTCTATCTTCAGCGATCTCAAGCACCGTTTCAAAAGAAACTACATACTCTCAATCTCGATGAAATCAAATCTCAATAATGAAAAAAAGACCCCTCGTTTTACAATTCCATTCGCCATCAGTAACACTCACTTACCTTAAAATAAAGAAATACTCGATATAGAGTGCTTCATTTCTTTCCTCAATAATAGAGACACGACAATCGAAGGACCCACGGTCGAAAGTTTGCCACGATTTACGCGTCTTTCGATGCTAGTCGCTTGATAATGTCGTGTACGGTGATCGTAGCAGGATCGAGTCGAGTCCTATAAAAAGGACGAGGGGTGAATCAGTCATGGAAAGAAGGATAGCGGTAAAAAGGTTTCGTACCACGTGACAACGAGATACCGTTGAACATCCTTCGTCGACGTATATATACGTACAAGCAGTTTCTGGACGAGCGATCTAACCGAAACGAGAGACAGGTCGGTCCAAGCTGGTAGAAAACGTTGGAGGGATGATCCAGGTTGATGGAGGAATCTCGATGAATCGGGGTAATGGTCTTCCACGCCTTGTGATCCCTCTTTGACGCTCGTGTACTGCGAACACGCCGCAGAAATCGCTTGGCTACTCCACTTGCAGGTATAATAGTTACATACATACTTCTAAATGCATTGCATTTGCGTAGTGAGACTGATGTAGCTGGTAATGTAAATTAGATTTGGTACCAGTGAGAGGCATTTCAGCGAAATTGTTGAATATTATTGCGGTAATCGATATTTTTAGTGGAATGTTATGTAGATAGGTAAACTATATCTTATATCTTTATGGATCAGACAATTTGGGAAATTATCTATGGGTGGAAAATGTAAAGGTACTGATTGTAATAGAAGTAGCTGTATTATGCTATAACATAAATATACAGCGTTCAAATGGGATTGGCACATATGTGTGTTTTATGTATAGCGTGAAGAAATGTTGATTGAAGATTAGAAGTAACTTAACAAGCCCATTTTGAGTTAATGTCCTTTTATTGTAATTGAAAGATTATATATAACCTTATAGTAAATTAATAGTTAAAATTATCTAATAACGAAACGACCATGTAATTATTAAACGCAGTTACTTAGTTATATTCGATAATCTTATGTATTATACCAAGTAACATACAATATATACATATACCTAGGAGTTCATACAAGTTTCCAAATTTTTAGTATGTATTCTATGTCATTATTGAGCACGATTCTATAATTCTGGTCGATTAATCGTGTTTTGGCAATCAAGATCAAATATTATACTTTATATAAAACCAACAGGTGTTCTAATATTTTGTGAATGGGGGTGTATCTCATTCGTAATCGGAATTCAATATCAAAGAAATAACGGTAAATAAATTACGAAGATTTGCAATTTGTGAGATCATTCGTCTTATAATAAAGTAAACCTAAGCATGTTTCTTAGTTTTCAAAGAAACTCGAGGGATACAAGGAATCAAAAGATCTCGTTATAACTTCTAGTATAACTAAGGAAATTAATCTCTGTATATATGGATTGAATCTACGGTTCACGATCAACGTCAAGACACGTACTTAGTTATTTCAATGGTCAGACTGGTCAGATCAGGAATCAGAGACGAATCACGTTCAACCAAGAATCAATCATTATGGCGAGGCAATCTCAACTCGATCGTAAAATTTGTTCATCAAATTACACGTATTCCTCATCTGTTAATATACTTCTTCAATGTCGTTCTCAGAGAGATGATAAAAATACTTGAAGGGAATTCCAGAAGTTTTTACGGAAACGAATGCCTACGTTGATTTAACAATTTAATTTAATATCGAAACTTCTATTATTTCTGGTATTTTATATAGAGGAAACGATATTTTAAGCAGTGGAAGATTTGGTGATATTTTTTAAACAATTGACCGGTATTGATAATATTATAGTTGAGAAAAGTTGAACTGTTATAAAATCATGATGTGAAAAGTGTATTTTTAAAGGATTATAATAATGACCATAGTAAATTAATGAATACTTCCCTCGTTCCATAGAAGTTTTGAAATAGGCTTTATCCATCAGAAGTGAAACGTAAAATTGCGTCAATTAAATATGACTGGATGGTATTTGAATATTTGAGGATAAAGATTTCGAGCGATAATATTTAATCATTACTGGAACGGAAATTACGAAAGGTTGTGAGAAAATTCATTCGCAATGTGATATTTCTCCGAACTATTTATCCCTGCAGTAACAATATTCCAGACTATGTTAAATCTGACTCGTTAGATCCAGTTCAGAAGAAATAAATCTCTGCTCGACTTTTTTATATATGTACTAATTTATGTGGACACTCTTTAATTTTCTATTCTTTTTTCTCTCGTTACCTATCTTTTTTTTGTCATTATATAGTTATTGAAGTATACACACGATGCTTAGGCTTTCTTGAATACAAAAGATCTTGTTCCTGTCTTGTTTCTCTTAAATTTTCCTTTCTCAATACTGTTGTATTATTAATGTATTAATATCGTAAACGAATCTATTTGCATGAATATCTGAAAACAATCGAAATAATTATTATATTTACATAATTCTTGAAACACGATAAGAATAACCATCATATCGGATTTCTATAATAGAATAATATTTATATATCATAGTTAATTTTCATGCAATGAAACACAAAACTAATAAAAGAGAGAAAATTAGTTGCACCAGAATCAAGGCATTTGTTCGTTTTAAATTCCATTCGCGTTTACTATTAGCCAGTTGGTGAAAGAGGTCGGGTAAAAAAAGAAAAATGGGCAAAAAAACACAAGTTAAATTTACCCGTAGAGTTGTTATCGCGCATATCCTGTTCGACAACGACGCCGAGCGTTTTTAATTAATTCGTCGCTTTTACGCGACATGAAATTAATTTCACGTTCAAACAGCACACGGAAAATTTATGGCTATGAAATATATATTTCGTCCAGTCATGGTACGATCCTCGACTGAGTATTTTGAATAAACTTCTCGTTTCGTACAGTCGAAACAATCATTTATCTATTTGCCTTTAACTGGCGATCATTGATATTGTTAAATGATATCGTTGAACTTCCATGATCAATTAGGCGATTAATTTGAATTTCGTGGATTAGTTCTTTACATAAAATTCTGATTACAGTTTAAAAATTTGACCTCATTTCGTATTGCACATGTTGTAATGTGACGTTTCATCGGTAATTATATCCGTGAATAATACAAAGCCATGTATGCACGCTTGATGGCGTTTCATTTGTTTAATTAATCTCACTCGTTTACCGGGAACGCAATCAGAATTCAGAATGGAATCGAGCAAATAAGTAATTGTGTTTCGATATGAACAGATAAAAATCTATAATGCGACTAATTGCGAGCAGCGATCGCTCTAAAACTTGATACTTGCTACAATTATTGTTACTGTCGAATAATTATTTTAAGTTGTACACGCGCGCCTCAGAAGCCAAACAGATCAACTCAAATTATTTTCAATTTCATTACACGAATATGCGAAGAATATTCAGTTTTCCAGGAATAAAGTTACTTACTTCCATAGATTCATTTATTGTAAGATGACATAAATAATAATAAATTTCAAGATAATAACCAATAATCTTGTAGTCGATACGAAAGAATGAATTAAAAAAAATTACATCATAGTGTACAAACTGATTTTACATCCGCAAAACTGATACTACCTTTTTCACTTATTTTTTAAACAGATGTGTAACGATTTTCGTTAATATAAATGGAAAGATCTGATACGTCTGAAAATACTATCTTGTAAAATATTTTTTTACCAAAGAACGCAATGAAAGGAATAGTCTCTCTGGCTATCAATCGAATGGAATGGCTCCGTTTCCAAATACGCTCCCATGGAAGGAAACCACAGAAATCCAGGGAAAAAATATTCGAACGATAAATTGGAATCGACGCGCCGACACAGAGAATTTATCCGGTGAAATTGAATATGCATAATGATCAGAAAGGGCGAGATAAATCGCATGAGACGTGGCACGAAATTTCGCACGTTCGGGTGTAATTAAACGGGAAAAACAGAAAGTACCGGACCAGTCACTTTTAATGAAGATTTAATTATAAATCACGGACCCGCTGGCAATTCGGCTTGTCTGTGTATCAAAGCGAACTTCAACCATCGTGAAGCGCCTGTCCGATGAGATTATTGGCTTGTGATTATGTTTCAAGAATATTGAGTTTTCGAATTACACACGCCATATCGGCGCCAAAATTTCACCTGGACGCGAAAAGTTTCTTTAATAGATGAATCGCATTATAGAATTACTCTATGAAAAGTTAAAATCTATTCTGCGTTTAGAGAGGATGTATAAGAATTTTGTGTAAACGAGAAGTTTTGAAACATATTTGCTATCGATTTCACGCTCGTAGAACAATCGTTTACAATATTTTTAAACGTATTAAGATCAGAGTAGCAATTAGAAGTAGTACTTATCTTTTCATACGTAATATCAATAGATTATAAAGTTAAGTTACTTGTGAAAAATCAACAAGATCAAACGATTGTCTTTCATATTTGCAGATGTCTGCTTTGTATCAACATTAACTTAAAGAATCAACAAGAAAATTAACTCCAAAAGAGATAAATACTATCTTAATATCAATATAAAAGACTCTCTTGAAACATCGCTATATAAAATTGCAATGATTTCACAAAATACTCGAAGCTACGTTTCCGACGAACGAAATATTCGTCAAAGACAAGGCCAGGAACGAATAAAACCCCTGTAATAGCCCGAAGAGCTATTCAAAAAGCGGAAATAACGTCGTTTCTGTGAACATCGCGTCATTGTCGATTTTTTCCCGAGGAGATTATTGTTTGGAATATCCGACGTGACGAACGAAGGGAATCGATGCTCGCGGGATATTCATGCGGGTCGATCGAGGCCTCTATTATCATGTAAAACGACGGTCGGACATGTAAATTTGGCGAGTGGACGAGCCGAAGGAGAACGTTCCGCGCGATTGGCTCTTATCATGGAGCAGAAACAAACGGGCACGATCGATTAGATGCGGGATTCTCGTAGTCAAGAGGCTTTAATAACGCCGTAGGATACACGCCGAAAATGTCAATCGACTGTCACCGGTTATGGGTAAGTTGGAGACTGGTATGTTAGCGGTTTGTACGAAGTGGTTCGTGAATATCGTTTCTTTCATAAACCAGGACGGAATATCCTGAAATTTCTAGATCTCTTATTTATCCTTTTATACAAAAAAGAAGCGAAAAAAAGGAAACGGTAATGTAGCAATGAGAATCTTGAATGGCCGAAAATCTCAAGCGGTGTTTGTGCAAAATGTAACGGTGTTAAGTGTATTAACATCGTAAGAATGTTGGATTATAAAGTTTTTATCTACTAAATACAAAATGAAATGACAGAAACGGTATTTAGTAATTATTTAATTACTTAATTATTTATTTATTTATTGAAAGGAAAAGGCAGCAATAGAAAAAGATGGAATTTACTATTATATGCAACATTAACGTTCAGTTCTCTTAACCCTTTCGCTTCGAGCGCCGCTTATAGGCGGCGACCACACGACGACTCTTAAGTCCGGCACTCCATATATCCGGCATCCAAATGATGCATATACAAGTGCTATCTGTAGTCAATAATATATTTTTTCGTTATCGACAGAACATTTTCTGTTGATTTTATTGATATATTGGATTAATCACTTCTTAAAGTTACTCGTTGTTGAAACAACATCAAAACGTTTCACGCAATGTATTTCAAACATTCAATCGATCTTATACTGTTTCGTGCTAAAAAATATACTAAATCCATTGACAGTGAAACGGTATTTCATGTACGGTTCTTAAAAGAATTATTGTTATTTAAGACTCAGGAAAACGTATATGCAGCAACCACGCACACTGTGCGTATTTCTGGCGCGCGTTTCCGCTCAGTGACAGTACTTCGGCGGACTGTACTGCCGAAGCGAAAGGGTTGAAGCTTTCTTTCTTCCACTCTGCCAACTGTTCAAGGATGCATACAAAACTCTTTTGCTTATCATACTAATCTAATCAGTATTCTATCACTGATCAATATCGTACTTAAATAACTAGCTATTACATGTTAAATTGAAATGGAACGGATCATGCAATCGCGATGACTTGTAATTGTTATTATGTATTGATAAAAACGTGTTTTAGGTGAAATATATCCAGATAACAGTCAGTCACGTAACTGGTACCGCTTGTAGCTTCTTTCGTTCGGGCCGAAAGGAAATGGCTGGTTCGATAGGCTCACTTCGAATATAGGGATTCTTAGGCTATTTACTTATAGCGTGTTGCGAGTATCGTAAAACATGAATGACGGTTTGGAATCAAATTTACCCAGTGAAGGGCGAATAAATGGCAGTACAATGCGATTGAGAGGATTTTTAAAGGTAAATTGTATCTGGAATCGTATGCGTATACAAAACTTTTACTATTTCTTTGACTGATGGATGTTTCGCTCTGTTGTGTTTGTCTGGTGGTTTTTTCAGAATTCGTTTAACTCGATGCACTTTATCCTTCGTGAAAAACAAATTCCTCCATAATTTGCGACAATTTACCTCGTAGCGGTACGTGTTAATTTATTTGAAAAAATGCGCAGAATTAATTAAACTTGCAGTCTCGTTCAGCTTGAGTAGCAAATTTTTCTAATTTCTTTAATTCTGTTTTGTTCAGCATATATCTTGCTTCGTAACAAGGAGTTACAGTAATTCATAATAATTTATTTTATGGCGAATATCTGTAAATGTACGAAGAATACAAAAACAGCTTCATCAATTCCTTTGACAAAAGTTTTCATATTTCACTAGCGGATTATTTGCAATTTATTTAACCTGATATACATCTTCCTTTGTAACAACGAGTTTAATTATGATTTGCAAATTATTTAATTCGTGATGTGTAAATATACTTAAGAGCGATGTTAATCCCATAAAATTAAACTGACGTATGATAACACGGATTCTTATAACCGGTACACGTAATATATACTTTCGGTAAAACGTTAATAATGTAGAAGAAACTAGATGGTATCTATGTTGATACAGTATTCGACAAACTTCGGAGAAACGGAGTAATATGCTTGTACAAATTTACTTTACAATCAAGTGATATGCGTTAAAGGAACTATCGTGAAAAAGTAATTCGAAGTTAAGTATAAAGAAAATTTGCTGATCTTTACACATGAAATTATCCTATTTGGTTATTAGATTCCATTTCTTTCGTAACGTTTCGTGTAATATACACACATTTCTTTTTACATGTACAATTACAATTTATTTAATTACAACTAGGAAAATTAGTATTTCGTTAAAACTGTACGAAAATCTCCGTGCCTACGTTATTAGTCCGTATAATATATTTCAGAAAGAAAAGTAGTCAGAAATGTTTACAATCGTGAAATAATAAAATAAACAAGGCAAATGAATGTTAAATCATTAAATCTTAATCTTTGCAAATGTAAGTACGTAAATGTGTAATTTATCTTTAACAGAAATGAGATGAAATGTAAAGAAGACACCCAACTAAAATAAATTATTACATCCAAGATATGATTAACAGGTTATCAAGAATCCATTAACAACCCCCAAAATTATGAAATTTTTGTAATATTTAAAAAGTAGGAAAGTAAAATTTGATTAAAGATGGTCCAAATAATATAGCCAAGTTAATCCTTCCAAGTTAATCAGAATAAAATATCACGGACGACCGCATGGACTTTATTGCGATCCTTCAAAACCAATCTCGAAGACGCGACTGATATGATCATTCTCGGACACGGTCAGAATCCACTGTCCTGAAATCAGCGCGAATTCATTCCATCTAGCATACATAATACCGCGATATATCGCGGCTCGCGCGGATACGTACGGAAATTTGCGGCTGGCTGTAATGACCGCTCAAATTGCGATTCGGAGAATTTAGCGGTAGCCAGATCGAACTGTGCCGTTCGCTATGATAGGAACGCTATCACGACTGCACGACAAAGAAAACGGCGAAACTGTAACTCGTGTATACACGGCCGCGTGGTTACGTGTTGTACGCGATTCGTGGTCACGACCGAGCCTTCCGTGACTCGACAACGTTAATTAGCGCTTTACTACCCTTAAGTTCGAGCTTCGCTGGAATTGCTAGTCGGCTGGCTCGCATAAACTTCATGCGACACCTCGATCTCCGTGCGTTCGTGACGATTCCATTCGTGGAACGAGCCAGTGCATGCGGGATAACGCTTTGTCCGATTATTCTTTCTTCTAAGCCACGGCTGAAACTTTCCTGTTAGACCACGGTTATAGTGGATCCGTATCAGGACTGGTGTTCTGACGACTGAAACTGGATTTGAAAATTCCAATGTATACGCCCGTAAAAAATGTATGAGATAGGTTAAGTTAATAATAAGAACTAGAGAAAATGTCACACTGTAAAAGAAAAATAGCATTGGTGTATAAAATATAAAATAGCATTGGGTAGACATGATTCACGGTGGCAAGGTTGAAGCTGAAAGTCATTCAATGCCGAAAGACAAGAATTAAATAAATAAATAATACATTGACGTATAGAGTTGGTCAGAAACGTCAATTCGACTGAACACGTATCCGCTGTAACTATAGTGTGAGATTATTTTTCCCTCTCGATTCGACACGATTCGATTCGTGTGAAGTTTCTTCCAATTTCAAACTGTCTCGTCGATTTTTGTAAATATTAGAAATAAAATGACTCGTGTTTATGTTTGACTCTTTTAAGAGAACGGAAAAAACGTTTTAGCTTTGAAGTACTATCTTTAATTCTAGGAATCGCTCACCACTCATGACATTCGATTTGACCTTGTTACGATCATCGAATTTTTATATTTCAATCCTGCGATGGATTGAACAAGATCTTTAATATACGATTGAAACGAGAAATTATACATACCAATGAAAGCTTTTTCGTGTTTTGTTCAATTGTGAGATTTTGGGAAAATAAAATTGGGTCGAAAATATCTGAAAGAACCTCGCAGGGTTAAAAGACCACTTTCCCTTATGCCTACTCTTTTCATTGACCTATACTACTACCTTTCTAACTTCTCACTGACTATCATTTGAAGACTACGGAAGAAGAACATAATAACGAGTATTTTCTACTTTGTTGAGGAAAGAGTTTTAAAATTCAATACAAACATTTATTTTGAACGAAATCTCAACGTCTGACATAAATTATGAACATTCATGTACTTGTTTTATTAAAACTGTTAACGTACAGTACTTTATACCTTCATTATCGTATAAAATATGAAAATAAATAATTTTTAACAATTACTTAACCGTGTCCAGTTTTGAAAGATATATAAGAACCATATTAAAAGCGTAGTTTATGTCTATTTAGAATTTTATTATCTTAAATGCTACACACATTCCATAAGTAGTTCACTTCATGCCATTACAGTACTTACAAACACGATGAGCCCATAAACACACTCGTAACATTAACAGTGTTCACTTCTACGAACACGTATATGCACTTATAGCTTTTCAACAGGGATTGTAGAACCATAATTTACTATTAATTCAACTTTGATCAAAATGTGCTGTATACCATTATTCGTAGTTTCCATACAATTTATGCAACATAATGTGTAAGAGTTTTTGAACAAATTTCGATCAATATATGTTTATATATATATATATATTACATACATGTTAGAAACTAAATGTTCTGTAGGTGCGAGAGATTACAAATGAGTCGATGCATCTACCATCCATTTTAGCATAAGAACATTTTCAACAATTGTCTCTATTCACACAGAAACTCATGTTCCATCAGAATTATTCTATGGGAGGAATTAGTCTGGTTAAAATTTAGTTGTTCATTTTGGTAGCTCATGAAAGGGTCTTTATGATCAGCAGGGGGTGGAATAACGTCTCATCAGCCTTACAGAAGCATACCACCCTCATGGCAACCCTATAGCGAGTCGTAAACACCGGTAGAAATGTAATCTTCATTAATAAGTATTAGGATATCTACAGAAAATCACTCAGAATATTTTATAAATTACAAGCTATTTGATCGTACAATTTGACATGAAATTGCAAAATTAGCAAATAAGAACTTACGAAGTTTCATAACTTTTTTTATTGGAAATTATTTCTGAAAGTTCTTCATATAGGTACAAGTACGAAGAATTTTTTTATTTTTACTTAATTACATGTAAAATTTCCGAAAGTTCTGCTTTCATTTCTTCGATCTAATTTCTGGAATTTATGAACAAAAGTATAAAACTACCGAATAGGAAGGATTTTATTAGGAACGAATTTCTTTACATTTCTTCAAAGTAGACAACCTTTTGAAACTAAAAGATTACAGTATTAAAGAATTGATGTACTGACATAATATTTATCTCGAAAATATCTAAATTGTAGTAGAATAATTGTCTTTACCAAAAAATATTGAACAAACGAATATTGTTGGAAGCAATCATGAGATTTGACATATACGTATGGCCCGAATAGAACATTCCGCAAGTTCAAAAATATGGAATATTTATTTGAAGCATTTAACCAACGACAGGCGTTGCGGTTACACGGTGCACGAAAATGAATAAGCACGAACAGCCATTACTCATTTCTCGTGCGCCTACCGTAAAGCGATGTTTTACGGGACTGCGCTGTGATGAAAATGTATGGAGTATAAAAAAGAGAGAGAAACACAAAATAAATCAAACAAAACGAAGAAATGTACAACAATTAATCTTGTTGCTATGTTGGGATTCATTTTAAAGGGTAGATACATCACGTCAGGTGTCTAGCTTTTCTCGTGAAAGCTTAGTTTCTAGCACGAAGAATTTAAAAATTCTTCAAAACAAAGATATTCTTACTCGCGATAGATTATGGTAGAAAAAGCAACGTGCCAGATGCAATTTATAGTGACGCGTGAAAATTTACGGCAAGATAGATTTTTCACATTTCAAACGTGCTCTTCTAAAGAATATTAAGTAATATCGTATAGCTACATAACAATGTTCACGTATTACTCTACTTTCCTTTACTTATTATGCTCTGATACCCAATATTATTTACAATTATTTTAGATACCGTTTTTCGACTGTAACGTTAAAAATTGATTTAGCAGGAACATTTTTCCACGCCATTGTATATCCATGTCCCATAAAAATAATTTCTAATTTTCTTGGTGCTTGCATCCTTTACATTTGAATTCCTCAATTATCAATAGTCAGTTTACATTCATCGCATTGCTTGCTAATTGCAAAATTCATTTCGAATTCATATCCGAGCAAATATGAAACGAGCTTCATGCTTAAGTTTCTACGAACTAACGGATACAAGAACATTTCGAACAAGCTTCGGCTGTTAGTTGCTGCAGTTTAACGTATATGATTAAACTTCGAGCAAACTTCTAGCTCTAGCTTGATAGAGTATAAGTTAGTGGGCACCAAAA
Source organism: Bombus soroeensis (assembly GCA_014737365.1). Lineage (NCBI taxonomy): Eukaryota > Metazoa > Arthropoda > Insecta > Hymenoptera > Apidae > Bombus > Bombus soroeensis. The sequence goes on from JACXIL010005344.1 coordinate 81,076, forward strand.
GAGATATCGAGCTATCTTCCGTCGCAAACTTTCCCTAAAAATAGTTTACGTCCTAAGCTAACGTTCTGGATTAATCCTCTGAATCCTTTTGAAATTGAAAAAGACGAGATTTACCGTAATCATGAGTTAAATTGGGATTAAGTCATAAAATCCAATTTGATGTTCAAAACGTTTTTCTTTTATATCAAGGTATTATATGTATCCCTTCGTGATATTATATTTATTTGAAACGTTGAAATAGAAAATTGTAGAGGAAGGGAAAAGTTGGAATAGATAGGTATTACAAGGATCACTATGTGATTAATCCACAAATTCCTGTAGCTTACATTGTAATGTAACATGGAAAATTTTGTCCATTTTTGTTTTGCTTGATGCAAAACAGAGATCAAGAATTTATTCTGAAATATATGTAAATTATATTTCTGTATTTTTACCAATCAATTAATTAATTTATTAACTATTAATTAAACTATAAATATTTTTATTTTAATTAAGTTTAATATGATAAATAACAATTTCATTTTTAACGCAAGTAAAAGTAATGATTATATTGTGGATTCATTTTTAATTTAATTCGGAATTTTTAGATACCATAAATTATTCGATAGATTAATTGCTGGTTTATTTTTCTTTTAATTTTCCTTTAATTAATGTTCGAAGAACGCAGACATTTTGTACTTGGAACAATGATACATTTTCGAAATTGACTTGACTTTATCAGATAGCTGTGAATAATGAAGGTATTCATAATGAAGACAGCACAAAAGACAGAAATTTTAGATTTATGTGGAAACTTGAAACGTCGTTGTACACGAGTTTAATTTGCGAAACAACATGGGGTCCTTTTAAAATCTGTGGGGATTGCTTTACGACACATTACTTAAATTTGAAGATACATTGCTTAGATTTGTACGACAAGCCTCGTTTAATTTGTTCCTTTCGTGAAACGAGCAATCGTACATATATATTTTGCGATTAGGAGCATAAAATATATAATTGCGAAACCTTTGATCATTTTGAGTTAAAATTATATTGGCAAACGAAACCAATTAGTGACATAAGGTAAGAGACGTTCTTAATGAACCAGAAGCTACAAAGATACTATATAGCTGCGATTGATAGCTCGCATAATTTATCTCTCTTTAATTTGCACCTCAATATTTTTCCACGTCATTTCGTTTTCTGTTACCAGATATACAATTAAGCAAATAGATAGATGAAAGGTAAAAGAAAAACGGTAAATGTATTATTAAATTAAAATACTAAAACATGCTTTCTTCCATAGATCTATTCTGCAATATTCCTTAGTCTTTTCTCTTATCTTTCAAATATTCTATCTACTATCTATGTTATTAGTTCAGAATTTTACAAATTATTCAAAAAGTACCGAAAGTCTGCCACGGTTTTAAAAAATTAATTCTGATTCTATTTAGTATCTACATTATTAGTTGCAATTCTACAGCATACTAAAAAAGTGTTAAAAGTTTGTTTCTAAAAAGCTGAAAAATTGAAGCAAACGATAACCGGCTGCAATCACACGAGCCAATTTGGCTTCTTCTTCCTCTTCTTTAACACAGCGATGCATCTTGGAACACATACAGGGAACATCGAAAGATTCGCGCTATCTATCGTACAGTATAGACAAGGACGAAACAGAACAGGAAGTAGAGAAATTTCGTTAGAGTGTGCGAAAGAGTGTTGCAAGGTAGAACTGTTGGGAAAGGTGCGAATGGAGGAGCCTCGTAACGGTCTCGGTTGTTCCGTTCCTTTATTTCCTACGGTTGGCAGATTACTTCGGCGATATTCGGGCCGATCGATGGGGAAGCACGCGAGAGCTGCATTACGTGCCACCATTGAAATAAGAGGAACTCGTGTTACTGCGACACGCTAAGCAGTTCTAACTAACGTTCAACCTTTCCTGGTTCCTGCGTGTCCACGAAGCTAACGAAAACGAACGAAAATTCAGAGGATACGGAAATTAGTTTCCCGTCAAACGCTACTTTATATTATAAATTGGAGATAAATTTAGTCAGCGATATTATTATTACGTTATAATTGACGTTATCTTGGATATAATAATTTGGGTATAAATTAGAAAAGTTTCGTCTAGGTATTAATTATCAGTAACGTTAATTGTCAGTAACAAAAATGAACGATGATCGGAACTAAAATGAATTATAATGGAAGTGTTTTGAATTATAAAATGAAAGTGAAATGAAAATGATTATTAGTAGACTAAGAATGTCCTCATTGTCGATAATGGTTATTCGGTTAATCAGGGACAATTTCCATCATTAATGATGATTATTGGTATCCAACAAAATTTTAATCATTTATTGTGGTTATTCGTAAATTAGTATTCTTTAATTATTCATTTTCTTATTAAATCTCAAATTAAAGAAAGATTCTCTCGCTAATTCTCCTTGCACAAATTTTAAAAACGAATTGGAATTTGGCTCGTATTCAAAGTATCCAAATCGTGAAACATTTTCTTGGAACCTTTGTAACATTAAAAGATAAAATTTTTCCAACGACCAACAGGAGATTTTAAATTCTTTTATGCTTGCAAATGAACGAACTTGAGATCAAAGTGTTCTTAAACGATTACAGTATCGATTAGAAGCTAAAAGCACAGAACTTCATCAAACATAGGTATTACTGTAACAATTTCCCGTGGCAAACAATTTTTCTAAAATTCGTTTCACAAAGCTGTTCAAATCAACGATATGAAACGTGTATCGAGGGCTTGAGAAGAGAAAAATATCATGGATCGCAAATTCTGTCGATACAAATTGAAACCTGTGAAGAGAGATTCTACTATTTCTTCATAGAAAAAAAGGGAAACCTTTCCCGTGTATGTTATTCGCATCGACATATTACGGAAACGTTTTGAATAACCCTTGTGTCTCACGGTCAATTAACACCGGTGCTCTTGAGATTTCGTGTTCCACGGTTAATTCGTCGTCCAATCGAAAACGTAACGTTGTTGTTTCGACGAGCTCGTTTTAACATCTAATTATAACGCTAATGCACAAAACGATTATGAAGCGTAATTACGGAGCGTGAAACGAGATTTTACTATATGATCTGATTTTGAATGGAATTCTACCAAGTTTCAGCCGATTTCGTCAAATTATTACAATTCCCTTGTACACGTACGCTCATTATGACATAAATTACGCATATTGAAATTTTCAAATGAAGGTATGCATTTTGAAGATAGAGAATCGTGTACGATGTATGCAGCAGGTTTTCTCGAAATAGATTGCGGCTTTTAATCCTTTATATTTCTAGTATATACTTGTATATATACTTTGTAGCAGCAGTATGTTAAGCAATTATATCAACTGTTTAACAATGTATCCTGAAAGAGCAGATTATTCTCATTCTCCGTATAGTTTCATGGAAACTAATATTATGTTTGGAATTACTATGCTTATTAAGTTAACTGAACCGTGATTGATAAATATTTCATACACAAAACTTTAGAATAAAGAATATGCCGATGGTCATAGTCGATAAACTAATTAGATATCTGGCGAACAAAATATATCAAACGTGTTAAAATAACAGTTTTGTGTAACTTATTAATATGATTTGCTCGTTCCTTCTTATTATCCATAAAGATTATCATTTAAAAAGCGTATTATTCTCTAAAAAAAATTTTTTTTTGCGTACTATTTTGTCTTCAAAGACGTGAAGAAATTTGGATAGCCAAGCAACCATTAATCGTATGAGACCATACACCCTCCGAACTACATATAACAACTTCAACAGTGATGATGGAATAACAAAAGAATCTACTACCCGAAGATTTACCCGTGGATCATGAATAGGTCAGAATTTAACAAGCTTCTAAGATGGTAATTATATTTTACCCTTTGTTCGCTGGAAACTTACAACGTCCGGTCTTTGTTTCAAGCTGCATTAACGCGCATTAATCATTGTTAAGAAGTAACGTTTTAATAACATTATAGGAGACATTTTATCGATTAAATATATGAAATAGGTCAAGAGTGGGTAATTGTAATCTCATTTAGTTTGGTCAAAAAGAAAAGTGATACGAGTAACAAAATATCTAGTTTGAGGAGACTGCTAAATTATGTATTTTGATACCTCATCTCATCAACTTTGTAATTAAAAACCAAATTTATGAGAAGAAATTTACCATTATTCTAGACCATATACGTTTTAATTAATTATAAAGCACAAGTACCAGTTTCTTTAGCTTCATGATTAATTACATTATAATTTTACACTTTGCCATGATACGTTTTCGAAATTCGAAAAATTATAACGAATTCCTTATAACAGTAAAAGTAAATCACAATTTTATGAGAAAAAACAAAAAAGGAGTTAAAATGTGTGATTAAATAGAAATTCAAATTGTGGAATTAAAGGAGTACAATTAGTATTTCCTCCAATTTCATAATTAATGAACTTATTACTTTACGTCGTAAACTATAGCTTAGAATCACTCAAATCGTCAACAAATTATGCGTCTTCAATCCAAATAATAGAGCGTCTTTTTTACATCCATCAACAGGGAAAAAAAAATTGAAACAAAAATATTTCAACTCAGTCATCCAATCTCGTAACAGAGAATTTTCCCTGGCAACTTTTGAAACATTAGATAGCAAATAGTCTAACCTAATCAGTACCCAAGGGAAATATACGGTGATATATTTCTGTTTCACATGAATCTCGTCGGTGTCAGGTTTTCAATGCACGTTCCCCCCATTTAGTGAAAATAGCGGCTGGCTACCGCCATTACGAAATTCAGTGTTGGGAGTATCCTTTAAATTGGAGATAAATTTAAGGTCGAGTGGACCTCGATCGAGCTTAACTATCAGGATGTTCCCGAATTAATGAGACCAATGTAGCGTAACACCCACGATTCCACAGAGAATCTCTCGGACCACCGGTCGACTTAAGGTCCGATTAAACAAAGGAACCTAGTCGAACTTCGCCTCGTCTTCCGATGTAATGGATAGCTGGTGAGAAATAGCTTAATTCGTGCAATTATGTGACGTTTAACTAACTTAACGAGTACTTAATTCGTATACTTTCGTTTTGATGTATATAATACACTGCGAAACGTTTAGAAGCAATGTAACTTTTAACTCTTGGTAGACTAAAGTGGCCTTTCAAGGGTCCAATACATGTCTTTTATTATTATTTTCAATTAATTATTATTTATTATTATTGAATTATTTTCAATAATTCCTGTACGTGGGAATGGATATAGAAAATCATGTATTTAGTGAAAAATGTTTTGTCGATAAAGAGTGTTTTTATGTCTTGATGTCAAATTGATGTAATTGCAAGAAAATCAATATATTTATTTATTTATATTTATTGTACGTATAACACCCTTTGTACGGAAATATTGATAAATATAAATGAATTAATAATCAAGAACTAATAGTAAATTACATATGATGCTGGTATAGAAATTAGTTACGTACAACGTTTCTAACATGTTTCGTAAATATGAACAGTGATTCGCAAACAAATTCAAGTAGATGGACCAGTAAATTGGTGTGTTTGCAGATACAATTCATACAGCTATTAGTTATTAATGCTATACAAAGATGTGTAGAATAATGGAAACTTCCTGAAAGCCCTAGATAGAGCATTGAGTTTAAAACGCTGGAAAATTTCTGAACAATTAATGTAGCTGTTTACAGTAAAATCAATATGTAATCAAAATAATGGAAAAAATAATCTGCCGATTATATTTTATAATTTGTTTTACATGATATGCAGCTAAAGTAATAGAGTAGGTATATAGTACAATGGATTAAATTTCTCTAGTATTAAATTTATAAAAAAGATCCTAGTCAATAATAAAGTGGAAAAATGTAGAAACAACTAGAATGTCTTCAGATTTATTATTCATGGAATACTTATAGAGTAATTTGAATGGTAGTAGTGAATAAAATATATTTGCATAATAAAACGTTATTATGGTATTGCTTATAAGAGGCTTCGAATACATTATCAACCGATTGTTTAAAAAAACTTATCTGCAAAATACTGTGAATTCTTATTGTAAAATAATCGATTAAATTATTTCATAAAGTTAGAATCTTCGTTATTTAAAACATTCGTTACCACGTATTTTATATCGTAACAAAGAAATGTGAAAGGTCTTGGAAAACGCCAATGGTTCTAAACTTTCCATCGTGTAAATGTGAAATATCGGCAAACTGAGTTACACCCGGTAGAACTTGCAATGCAATCGTCCATCGCAAAGTTTCTGATACGCGTATTCATATTTCTTCCTGCAAGTTGTTACTTTGAAATCTTCGAAATTTCATTGAGAATCCTTCGGAACTCAAGTAGATAGGACTTGAATAATTTCTATCTTATCCTGAAAAAGACACGATACGATTCATATATTATATAATTATTGGAAAAATAGCTCTCATTCATAATTATTATTGTCAATTGCTGTTATTTACTATTGTATCAATTGCTTAGTAATTAGCAATAATTGTTTAGAATCTATTAACTAAATAAATAGTTGTTATAGTAATATAATAATAATAATAATATAATAATAAATATCATAATATTTGATAACTACAATACTTTATCTGCTAATTACAAAACCAAAATGCTTATAAAATTTAAAAAATTGCTCTGGCAGTTGAAATTGCTCTAATTGCTTCGGAACAAGTACATACTTAGGAACGTAAAATATAAAATCTAAGAAGTAACCAAAATAACGCAGAATCCTGGCTGTTTAGCCTGTTAAGTTATTCTAACCACTGAAGCACGGGAAACACTATTTCAAACTATGTATATACACATACAGTATTGAATTTCACCGACAGAAGCTACGGTTCAGTTATTACTTTCTAGCGATCTAATCGTAATAACTTCAATGAAATGCACGTATGTTGTGACATGATGGAATTCAGGAAACGGGATACAAATATACGTATACGAAGAAGATACGAAGTATAGCACGTTCATCACTAACCGCGCTTGAGGTCCCAGAACCGCAGTGACCTCAAAGTCAAGGGATTCTACTCCGATTGCTATAACTTCTTCATATTATTTAGAGACTTTGTGCAGTTGAATTTCATTTTTAGTTCTTTGTAATCGTGTATCTACCCTCAGTCATCCAAGCAAAGGACCTCCTAGTTATAAGTGAACACTATCAATTTCTAGATGGTTAGAAGAAGCGCGTGAATTAAAATAGATGCCCTTTGATTAAAATATAAATGAAATGATATTAAAGATATGGATATGCAAAGTACCCATTTATGTATTTCCTGATAATTCCAATTAAATGTATTAAACTTCGTTAAATCGATTCACTGAATAACGAATTTAATTCTTTTGAAATAATTTTCATTTTTATTTCCATTTACGTTCCCATCTGCATGCTTACTTCTACTTTCTACTATTGTCTTGCGCAGTGTTGTAAAAATATTTTTCTTTCACGAAACAGCCGTGGAAAGCTATTCTCATCAAGTGGCTGCTAGGAATACAGCACGTGATATCGAATAATTTCAAGAATTCGAATAATTCGAACGACAACGTAAACGCTCGAGTCAATGTGGTTGTATGGTTTATTAATTTCATATTTCTGCTTAATTTATATTTCGTGCAATGTATTTCCGGACTGGGGAAACGTCTTAATGATAGCAGTGATAAAGCAATTAAAATCTTAATTACTTAAACTCAGGGATTAATTAAGCTCGCGTTGCTTCTCCAGTTTTCCTGTTTGTACAATTTGAAGCCCAATAAAGAAAAAATATAACTGGTATAAATTATTCTAGAAATTAATCACTCGAATTTAAATTTAGTTTGAAATTACATTCAATATTGCCATATTGCTCGTTGCATAGAAATTTTAAAGGTAATAATATTCGAGATATATCTATTTTTTGACTGTGGACATAAACATCCTCAAAATTATAGAAACCTGTTTATTTTAAACAAATTTAGTGAGATATTCTATTAACCGATAATTTATTTTACCTTGCATTGTAATATGTGCATTACATGATTTTACTCTCCCATATCACAAATTAAATTCTTATGAATTATTACATATTGGCACCGTTATTTACACTACGGTTATTAAACTACTATTTATTGAAAATGTTGAATGCTTGTGCACGATGTACACAATTAAACAAGATTTGATTAATTAAAATTTTTTGTTCCGAATTACAATCAATTCCGTGTTGTATATAGGCAAACAGACATTTTCATACATTTATCGTTGTAAATTTTCATTGCGTCGTAACATACCCATTACTTCCAAGTTTTCCCATGAACATCAGCCCTTTCGAAGCAATTTGAACTTCCCAAGTAGTATACACCGGTTTTACCAGAGCAAACCCACAGACATTCGAAATTCCAATCCAGTCTGCAACCCAATTTCAATTACTCGTCTCACCCAAGAACAGTAGTACATACACCATCTTGGTACCCCCATGCTTCACGTGTCTACCAAACTACTCTGTTACACCTGTACCGTGCGCTGATGAGAAGATGGTTAGACAAAGGAATGCGGGTCTGATTGGTTCTTTCTGATAAATTCGATCATCATACGATCATAAAGATAAGTGCGTGAATTGAGCAAAAGTGTCGCATGTGTAAAACTGAATCCTTTCCAACTGGATTCATATAATCAGTACAGCCATTCAAATCGATATATTCTCCGACTCTTTTGCTGTTTTGTAATATCGACAGAGACTTTTGCAGCAGGTTAACTGTACCCGAAACATTACAATATCACGACAAGTAACACAAAATCAATCGGCAACAACGTAAAGTATTTCGATAAATGCAAAAGATATATTCAAAGTATATTCAAGGTAATATAAAGATATGTTCAAATCTGAGCTTTACTTGAAAATCTGTCGTTGAATGCAATTGACTGTTGTGCTTGAAAGCGTATAAAAGTCTTTGAGAGGCGAATTGAATAGTGAAATTTTTTAGTAATGTCAAATTAAAAAATGCTACTTTCGCATGATATATCGTTAAACATATTTGTTTTTGAATATCCAAAAGAAATTTCCCGTTAACTTTATTTACTTCTTAGTATTATTATTATTTTTCTGTTGAAATACATATGTGCCCAATACGGAATACGTTGAGTGTACGTAATATGGAACATGTTCATGATACTACAAATGATGATAATGATACAGAATTATATTTATTTTGTGACGATACCTACAATAGAGACGATAATAATGAAAATGGGTTCAATATATTCGCTATTTTCGTTGGAATCACAAAGAATGTGCTTCAGCTGCATCATTCACGTACTCAATGCATAGAAAACGAGGGACATTAATATAGGTCGAAAGAACGAAGAATATTTGTTTATTCGTCGTTTATTTAAATAGATATTCATCTTTCGTATTAGAAATAAAATTTTTGAGATTCCTTTACAAATTTTTTAGATCTCCCATTTTAGGTATCATTTTTTTTTAACACGTTACATTTGACTTTTCTTATATCCTTTATCATGACTACGAGACATTTAAATTTTTGCGCAATTAACTATTAACATACAAATATCTATTAATTTTGCCACATTTCAACCAAAAGCTTTTAAAGTTAGGTGTTTCATATTACCCCACATCGAAAAATATGTCAATCGTCGCGCTATAATCTTAGGAATGAATAGCAAGCTTGGATATGATTCAAACAATATATTCGAAAAATGATTATTTAAATAATACATTATCTCGTTTGACTACATATTATACAAATAAGACAATAAAAGAAGACGCGCGACAATAAGCGATATAGAGTAATATCTCCTTTGCCACTGTGCATACACCTCAATAATCTGCTGATCGCTAACCAGTGAACAACGATTTCAGAGCCACGAAGACCGGACCGTGCGAGCGGTAACGACGAACGGTTGGGGTAGGTTGTGGAATCGTGGAATCAAGTGAAGATTCTCATGCACGGCCCGAGCCTGCCTGGAATCCCATGGTCGAGAGGAGAGAAGGAGCATGACGTAGCCGTCGACAAGGGGGGCGCTTCGGATGCTCCGGACTGCCGACTAGGCTCGTATGGAGGGGAAGGACGCAACTACCACGGAAAGCATCCTGCTTCTGAACCTGACCACTGTCGCTACACGAGACACCGAAGGATTCCTCCGAGGGTTCCCCGGCAAAAATTCGCCCTACACGGTCACGCAGGTAAGATTGATAGAGCAATGGTTTGCGACACTTCGTCCAGGGACTACTCGAAATTTTGAGATTAACCCTTAACGAGTTTCTAAACAGTCGCACAAGGATTTTTATCGTTTTGGACGCGTAGCGACATACACTTGGGAATAAAAATAAGTGGTCAGATAGTGGAAGTAGGTATCGATGAAGTTTGACCAAAATAATGTTATATACTGTTTTATTTATTGCGTATCAGAGGCGGCTACTCAACATATGCTACCGCGCTGCAGCACGTTGAAATGTTTTATAAGTCGCCGACATTATAATTTTTGTTTTGTGCTGTTATTTCTTCGCAACCCACTGTCAGAGCGAGTTGATTCCTTGAACAAACGAAGCATACATCAATAACTACAGCCGGCTCGCAGTTTGCGTTCTACTCGTTAGACGTGAACACAATATTTGAAAATCGCTTTTAGGCTAAACGTAAATCTATCGCTGTCCAGTGTATCAGTATAGCCGTTAATATCCTCTCCTGCCATCCCACACATTTTTTCTTCGGTTGAAATGTTCCACATTTGTACTACATTTTACTACGCAAATGTTCCCGTCCTACAGTTACATTACGACCTACTCGTTTCTGTGACTGCTGTGAATTTTTAAAGCTCTTTTATTCATTCTGTTGATATAGTTCAAATCTTGATTTAATACACGAGTATATCAATGCTTAAAAATGAACTTCGAGGATTCTTCATTCAGACAAAATCATTTTCTACGCGATCTTTTGAAGAAAATATTCAAATAAAAATACTTGGAGGGAGGATCTATTCTTAATTTAACTAGCGTTCAGACCAAGGGAGAGAAGCTGCTATACATTATGCATACATAATTGACATGCTTGCCATTATTGACATGCTAGCAGCCCAAAGAAATCGTTGAACTAATTTAATTAAATTTATGATTACATGTGCATGTAGCACGCTGCACGCTAAATGTAAAATCCATGAGCAGCTACTGATCTTTATAGTACATAGATTATTTAATAAATAATTTAAATTATTCGTATAAATGAGTCATAATATAATCTTAATGAAACTTTGTCGGTACTTATTTCCACTACCTTAAGTTTGTTCCTGACTGTATAGTGAACCGCTTTCGTAAAACGTAAACCGTAAAGTCAATCTTTAAGCGTACATCACTTTTCTACACGCAACTGGACCTTCCCATCCAGGCGGATGGGAACACTTATGTATCAAAAGGTCTCGTCCGTAAAAGATAAGTTTGCTACATGCCTGAACGAAACGATATAGAACTGAAAGACTATTTAGGATATTTTCGATCAGTTGTCCTATTCAATGGTTCACATCCTTAATTGTGTTAAAGGGTTCACATTTTTAATTGTGTTAAATGATTCACATACTGCAGTGTGTATGAAAAATATATGTCACGACTATCACAGATGGTGAAATTACTACTGTGAGTCACATGCAATCTAAGTAATGCATGTAATCTAGATGATGGTAAAGCTACAGCTTCTCCATAAATGGCAAGTCTTCTGGGTCGAGTCATAAATCTGGCCTAATACCAAACTTTAACAACGGTGAAACTGATCAGACGATTACCTAACTTTCTCTGTAGATATGTAGGTCTTCATTGTACCGTAACACAACAGAACCAGCCTTAATGTTTGTCTGCGCACGCAGTTAGGTCATTAACGCGAACTTGGCAACAATTAGGGTATGTCGAATGATATTTTCTTTTTTCTCATGTTTGGTAAATTTAGGATTAGAGGTGTAGAGGGCAGCGGAAAGTAATTAATGGACCACTTTGCGGTTCTGTAGGGGACGGTTTCGTTTGCGTTTCGTGTTACGTGGCTTGACGAGAATGTTTGTTAAATTTGTGGAGTTAATTTCGACGAAATTTTGAGGTCTACGAAATAGACTGAAACTACGTTTGATATGATATGAAATTAGGGCCGGACGTTTCGTCTTCGTTATATTTACATATACTAAGTTGGAAATATTTTGAATTTATATATTGAAGTGTTCTTCTTTTGAAATATTCCATTTCTTAATTTTAATGAATTAAGAATTGATAATTACATACGCGTAAAGCTTCATGAATTCCGGTACTTTATGCAGTTTTTATGCCTTTTGCAAATATTAACAAATATTAACAAGTACATGGTTGATTCGTTGCTTCCTGGGTAATAAATCCAGTTTTTTATCGCTGTCACTTTCACGGGCGTATTGACAGATAATGATTGTGTTGCTTATAAATCTGTTCTTGCCCCATAACACAATAACTGCAAGTACGTTAATATTTCAACATATTTATTATTTGAATTATAATCTTTTAATAGACATTTAAATGGTCTATGTTTAAGTATATAACATTTTTTATACTCTGATACTAACAAAGTTTGCCTATTAGGTCCTGGAACATCCTGTACATACCCACATAATCATTATACTTGGTCACCAGTTAATTAAATTTCCTTTTATCGACTTCTTAAACTTTGTTCTTCTCCGTGCTATTCGAAGAATGCAGTAAACTATACGTATAACTAGCTTTCGTGTGGCCGCGAACTGGTATCACCTTGATCCCACGAGATTATACGAAAATCCATTTAAGTTTCTCATACCTTCGACAGGGCGGATATCGAAGGAAGATCATTGGCGTAAGATTAACGTAAAGATCATGAATAATTATGTCGGGTATGTTTGCAATAAAGCGTCGTCGAGGGTGGTATTTCGTACGGTAAAGTTCCTGCGGTTGGAAGTTCGAGAACTGTGCAGTTAACGATAAGTATATAATTAGCTTAGTCCACGTAGACGATGGAGAGGACGAAGGAAATGGCGGTCCTTTTATTAGCGAGTCTAGATAAACTCGCGAATAACTGCATAAGTAATTCTTGTTCCGTTGCCGCGCCGTTTTGACGAAATGCAATAGTAACAGGCATAAAATGTCGGAGTTTTATCTTCCTGGGACAAAGTGTTAGTAAAAATATACACAGAAAATTATTTAAATATCGTTTCACAAAGTCGTGTAGTCGGTAGAATCCGAGTATTTTGGATAACCATACAGGATAATTTATTCGGTTGCAACATCGTGGATCGGATAATCATTCGTAGAATATTTTTGTGGTTGAATCATTTGTTCCTGAAATTTTAATATGTTTTTTATTTTAATCGGTGTAGCGGCACATGAGTCAGAGGACGATACGAATCGAGAGCAACTAATGTTGTTGTTGTTTTGCCTTGGGACATTGATACCGTCTTAACATACCAAACGTAGCGACAAACAAACTCCGGGCAAAACAATGTCGCCGCTACGTGCAACCATCAATCGAAGTTGAATATAAACTTTCCGGTACTACCCCGACCAGTATAAATAACCGAACACGATCGTTAGGAAAAGAAGTCCTTGGAGGAGTCAGTAGCGAATCAGTAGTCAACCACAAATCGATCAGTTATCAGTCAATCGGTAATCAGTTAGTAAGTACTCATTACCGTATATACGCATAACGAGCGACACTTAGCGAACGACGACGAACTCTGTACTACAAACAGTTTAAATATATTTGACTACACCAAATATCCACTCGCGTCATCAATATATATAACACGTCTAACTGTCCTCCCACATCGGTTTGTAGCTTTTGTGAAATAAGTGCTTCGAAAGTACAGAAGAGTGTATAATATTTGTGATGTTGTGTAATATTTATAACTGTTGTATAAGCGGATGTTTATAACCAGCGGATGTTTCCATTTATGAAAAATTTAAAAACGCAAGAATATGTGAAGTGAATATAATATGCAAATATATATAATATACAGAGTAAAGTGCCTGATATAATATTTTGTGGATATAATAGGTCTCTATTTTTTTTTTTATACGTGGGGCAATCCTCATGGACACCCCCCCGCTCTTGAAAGCGGCGGGGTAGTGTCGGACTATACCGATTATAACCCCACGGTGGACCGCCCGACACTCAGCTGGGATGCCCCAGGACCTAGTTAGTATTACTGCCGAAGCACCCTTGTCTGAGAGAGTCGTTCCTTAGTTCGGGCATTGGGAGGGACCACTCCTCTCGACGCTATCCCTTGAGCCGTCGTGCAAGTCTGAGGAGGTCCAGATCCTGTTCGGCGTGTCGGCCTCTATGACCGCCTAGGACGGCGTAGAGCCGTCCTTCGGCGCGGAATCCTGCAAATGTGGGATGTTCTCACTCCCTCCCGCTCTGTTCGTTCCTTCACAAGCATTACGTCTTCGCAGTATGAGCGGACTGCGAGGAACTCTTGTCGTCCCCTCAGCATCGCCTTCACAACTGACGAGGGGTTTAACCTTTCATCAATCGCCAGTCGTAGAATACGACGTGGGGCCTGCCACGCCGGACAAAATTCCAACGTGTGCTGGGCCGTGCCCTCGCCCTCACCGCAGTGGTGACAGATGTTCGTCGCCTTTCTTCCAATTTTCTGCAGGTATTCCCCGAATACTCCATGTCCTGCGAGCACCTGCGTCATCGGGAAGGACAATGGAAGCCCTCCGCGGTCTCTTCAAACCTCCCAGTTTGGCAGGACCGATCTAACGGCCCGGCGGCCACGAACCTGATCTGCGGCGAGTAGGTCGGAGCGCCACCGCTGCCATACCTCTGCTCTGCCAGACCATGCTCCTCTGGTCTTCGTACACTTGTCTGAGCGCCATGGCCAGGAGCTCGAACGGAGGAGACGCCGCCAGGACCGTTGCCGACGTATGTGATATCACCCGGTATCTCTTTACGATCCTGATGGCGGTCGTCCTATGAAGCCTCCTCAGCAAGAGTAGACTGCGTCGACTTATCATTAAATCCTCTGCCCACACCAGAGCCCCGTACAGGACCTGAGAACGGATGTCTCCCTCATATAGTCGGCGCACTCCGACTTCTGCCCCACCGATATTCGGCAGTAGACCACCCAGAGCGTTGGCTGCCGTCGTCACTTTGGGAACCAGGATCTTGAAGTGCGGCCCGAACGTCCATTGATTGTCGACGGTGAGGCCCCAATATTTCATCTGAACCCCTATCTCAACCTCCTGCCCGCTTATGTCCAAACATAGGCCGGGCGTAGGAGTCCCCCTACGTCGGTGGTCATAAAACCATATGGCCTCCGACTTGGCTGGGGACACCCTCAGGCTCAGCCTTCGTATAGCCCGTATCACGCAGGTTCGCAGGTCGCCGACCGGCAGTAACGTGGCCGTACATCCACGCGATAGTCCCACCAATGACTAAGGTTGGTACCACGGGGGTCGCGTATAGCCCTGAGGGAGTAGCGACCCCTCAGCTCGGCCAATCATGACTTTGGGGTAGTGGTGGCAGTGGTTGATGGCCAAGATGCTGGCAAGATGGCCGATTTAAGGGATGTTGGCTGCCCCGAATGGCCGTCGGCGGGTGAGCAGCGTCCCACCTGCTCCGGAACCGTCCTAATGAGACGGTAGGACTTGTAAAGCGCCCCGTTCGACCTGTGACGAGTGACAGCCCCTGCAGGCTTAACTAATCGAGGTATCAAGGTACTGGGTACCTTGCGCGTTGGTTGGGCGTAACCCCAACCCCTATAGCCCTAGGGGTGTCCGGGTCCAGTATAGCGCACACGCTCAGGAATGAGCCCGTTACCAAAAGACACACTAGATGCATTGGTCCTTCTTTTGGGGACCGTTGCGAGGTTCCCGGCACCTTGGCAGCACTTGATCTCTTCGTATCCTTCTTCTTCTTCTTACGCTCGACCACCTTTCATTCACCACCCTCCTGCTCCCTCGAGGGCGATGATATTTAGGTGGCATTACCTTCCACTGTGATTGCCTTTTTCTGTCTTGTTTCCGCACTATGATGCTAGTCCTGTAGGCGTTCTTCCAGGGTGTTCATTAGTGAAGGCACGAGCTCTTCGAATTTCCTCTCGAGGGCAGAGAGTCGTACCTTCTCCCCTCTCCTCCGTCGTCTTCCTTAGAATTTCCCAGCTCTAAAGTGGAGACGTGACACCGTGCGTTCTCCTGGCGGACACACCCGGCTTTTCCGGATTGCTCTTTCCGGAAGACCTCGATCTCCTTCTCTAGTACCTCCACCCGCATCTCCGCCATCCTGACAGCTCCAGTGCCGTAGGCAGGACCCGTCCTCCTTGTCAACTCCATCGTGCCCGCGGCAATGATGGTTGCTGCCTCCTTAAAGGTCTTAATGTAGGTGTTTCTCAACGATGTTGTTGCCACCTTCATTATCTTCACTACTCGCCGAGTCAGTTCGGCTCCTATGTCCGCTGTGGAGGATGTCCTCATCTCCAAGGGCAGTTCCATAGGTACGTTTGGAGCTGTGGGTGTCAGTTTCCTTTTTCTTCCTCTGGACGTCTCTGATGAGGATGGGGTTCCATAGGCCCTCAGCTCTTCGACGTCCGAACTCGCACTTCTCTGCGGTGTTTCTTGCGTCTGATTAGGTGTTTGGAGCCATGACCAGGTCCATGCCTGAACCCTCTGGTTTATCCATCTTCTTTGTGATTCTCATGAATGTCATGGTTACCTTTGACGCAGGCTCCATTCCTTCCTCCATGTCATCCTACTTTCTACTAGTATTCTCCTCTTCATACGCGGGGGCCCGTCCGGTGGCCTTCAACGCAGAGGGGCCTTGCGCACACATGCTCTTGGGTAGTTTCCGTGGTAGATGTCTGCGTCGCAAGATGTCTGCGTCTGTCTACGCGTGCTCCGAGGCGTACCCGTGTGGCGGCGCTGCCGGCGCGCATCCTAACCTGTCTTCCTTACTGCTTCGTCGACAAGGCTGAATTTCTTTTTTCTTGCTTTCCTGTCCCATCCAGATCTTCCCTCACCAGTTTTCTTGCGCACTTCTGCACATACGCACTGGCACAACACTCTGGTTCACTTTTTTTGTCGCCTTTCCTTATTTTTACTATGATTTAGGCTGCAGAGTGCGGAGCGACGTGAACGCGTCCTCTCTGCATGTCGCCATCCTTTTTTAATTAGAGAGTCGGATTCCCCTAGTCCGTGCCAGTTCTGAGCTGAGCGTTGAATGGCAGCCGCAGAGAACGACCGTGACGGTAAAACCGCCGCGGAAGCCTCACAGCAAGGAAAATCCGCGGGAGGCCAAGGAACGAGACCGAGCTCGGATTCGGGGTACGCGACGGTCCCCCGAGAGAGATGCGTCTCGTTCAGCTCACCCAGGCCCGGCACGTCAGCCAAACCCGCTTCCCAACCAAGCCTGACACGCCCCGCTCCCCAGAGCTAATCCTTAAAATAGAACATAAGCAGCAAATTATTTGACCTATTAAACAATGTAACAATTTTATATCATTTTGCCTATCATGTACATTCTGAGGTGCGATATATAGTTGTGATAGTGCTACTGCTGTTGATGTAGATGTCGCTGCTGGGGTACTGCTGCTTTTCTTCTTATTTAGATGTCGTGGAAGAAAAATCGGACTACGGTCGTTGGAATTTAAATCCGGGTCCCGGACGTACGTAACCTAAGGCGCTAACCACTACGCTGTCGTCGTCCGATAATAGGTCTCTATCTATGTTCCATTTATATAATTAAATTCGTAAAGATACATAAAATTATATAAATTTGTACTCAGCGTTAATATTATGTAACTTTGGATTTTATTTGATAGAATAAATTTTATTTTGCTCTCATAAAATGGTATTACAGATTTCCGTGGAAATATTTTTCTTTTACTCTTTATCATAAAATTGTTATGATCGTTGTCGATGTAATTAGGATCAGAATTAATCTGGCAGCAATGTAACAAGTCCCATGAAATTGAAAGGCTCAACCAACTATTTAAGAAACCTTCAAATTCAATTTCTCAAAACATGAAATTTCATACGAAAAGAATTTCATTTTACGTTTCTTATTTATCCTACTGTGCAGATCTAGTTTATTCTTCGCGCGATCGCGCTATCTTTCCCCGAGCAATCTGCAATTTTTTTTTCGTTATGAAATCAGCATTTATATTTTATTAGACTTTCTTCTATCACTTCAAAGAAAGAACGAATAAAAGTACAAAATAACGAATTTCATAGCTGACAAGCTAGCTTGTTAGTCTGTATTTATCTTGTTAGTAGTGTATGAATATTATCTTCCATCATTCAGTTTGCAATATCTTCTACGTATTTCACTTTGCGTATTACAAAGCAAAGCTTATACCGTGAAACATCTTATTACAAATTCTTTGTCTTCAAAGAACCGTTCAAATACCTAACGTAAGCATAATCAGCTTGATTTATCGAATTTTCTGTAAATAATTCCTTCCTTTGCATTCGCAGAAAGCAAGCAATAACAAGTACATGCAAGGACAAAGGATCTTTCCTGGGTCTCAACCCGAGAAAAATTTCGAAAGCTATATTCTATGCCGGGCAACGAATCATTCTATCTTTTTCTGTTATTTTATTCAAAGGTAGCGCGTTATCGTAGATTTCTTTCATTTTCCCATACAAAACGTTTTTTTTTTGCTTTTTCTTTATTTATTTAATGTCGCGTGAGTTTATAAGTCATTATCGATCATTATTACATTACAAGTTATAAAGTTATGCTAGTTAACTCTAAATTAATTATTAATTAAATATGTGTGGTAAGTTGAAATAATAATTTCATGCATGTGCAGATTTTGGGAAGAAATAAAGATATATATCTACGTTTTAATTTTAGTATAAATGATTCACTTTATAATTCTTTAATTAAAAAATTAATTAATTTAAGCAATTTTTAATACTTATAAGAGGTTTTTCTTTTTCCCCTAAAGTAATGGAATATTCTTATGATAATATTATACGTTTAATATATATAATGTTCTATATTACAGTCGTTGCGTAGAGAATTTAAACGTTCAAATATTTTCCTGAACCATATACTTCTAATTTCTCTTTGAAAATCCGGCGAAAGATAACGCGGTCGAAGTTCTCGTGTAGCGAGCCAATATACATCCTTAATATAGTTCAAAAATTCCATTACAATGCGGTTGGGAAATCCAAGGATTTCGATAAAACTTCCATAATTCGCGTCACTGTCCTCGTAAACTTCGTAATTAGTTTGCCTTTAAAGCGATGAATTTAGAGGACGATTCTGTGGAGAAATCCTTCATAAGCAGCTTCTCACGATCGCGCCAATAAAACTCTTTCGAAATCGTTGTCACCTTTCTATTGAAAGGTGTATTAACAACACCATTCTTCATCGGTTGTTCTTAGTACGATTCATGTCAACATAGTTTGTAGAGTTAGACTGTTACGTCGGCTGACTGTCTACCTATAGTGGCTATACACCGCGGGCAAGATGGCAGCCAGATGTCTATGCATCCTCACTGCATACCCTCAATAGTCTCAGAGATCCAACATAAATTTTGTCATTCTCATAGTTAAGGTCCGTCAGACTAAACAAGCGTCTTTGTTCTCTACATATACTGTCCACTACGGGAAGATACGGGAAAGTTGGTTTTCCTCACATTTGGTTCTTCCGTTAACAACTTTCTCCCGAGGGCGGTTAAGACCCTTTCTAGTCCACCAACCTTCTTATTAACCAATCCGAAGCAATGTCTATTACCCTCCTTTTCCTAGCAAAAGGATCCTTAACAAATCAGCTCATCTCGTGCGCGAGGCACACCCATCACTAGCTTTCCTCCGCCACGGCATCGTCACTGAACTTCACTTATTCTACATCCTTAGAATAGTCAACAAGTCGCGACAATTCTTTCTCAAGCTCTAGAACAGTCAAATTCTCTTCCTTGGTTCGCCTCCGTCAATCACTCTGTACTTTACATAACGTCTTATCCATATTGTATATAAAGTTGTTGGAAATACATATATTTTATATCCTGTTAATGCGGTGTTATATCGAAACGATCACCCCTATTATCTTAACGGAAATCAGTGGATCGATCAACTCGTGGTGTCGATTATTATAATCGTAGCGGGAATTTACGATTCCCGTTGACGTGATATCTCGTGAACGCGTCTCCCCGCGATTGGTCGAAAATACATAGATTGTGGATTTTTATGCGATTATGAGAAATTTTAAGACTCGAGAATACATAAAAGGCGCATGATATACAAAAACACATAAAATATCTAAAGTATAGGCTCTTTGTAATATTTAATGAGTAAATTTCTCTCTAATTAGTTCACTTTTCAAAATATGAATTCGCATAAAAGTCCGCAATTTAATCTCCACTCACTTCCTCGCTTAATATCACTTCTATAGAAATTCGATCTAGATATTATTTTCCCTTTATTCTTCATTGGTGAGCATTCTCTACATTCGAAATATCTGTTGATACCTCAGCTATTCTTGCATTTCTATAGAAACATTATGCACCGGTCACACTCGATTCATCGATCGTTTCTTAGAAATACAGAGAAGTTTTCGCTAGAGCTTCGAGTCTTTCACTTATGAAATAATAAGCTACAGTTAAAAATAAAAACATAAATCTACGCAGTCTGTATACTCGATTTAAAAAATTTCGTTAGCTTTGATTTAGAAGCTTAGTGAAAAATGTAAGAATGTAAAAGTTAATCCTATGTTTTGACACATTTTATTTCAAAGTAGCCTGATTGAACGAAAATTTTTAATTCGCGCAGCTCTCATTCATTTTTGAATCGTTTTTTCCATTTGACGAACTGATTGGATATTTGAGAGATTATCAGAGGATGAAAGGGGTGAGGTTTATCGCGTCATTAACGCGGCCGTGATTAAGGCATGCCCTTTCTATCGATGACTGCGTTTCGTAAATTACATGATCTGATTATGGGATTTCGCTCGAATGAAATGCAAAGCCTAATTTTGGATGCGATCCGTGCCGAATATTATAACACCGAAACACCCAATTTATATCGATGAAGTTTAACTTTGAGATATAGCCATGAATTGGGTGCACTGAAAAATTTAATAGAAATGATTTAAAGAGATAGCTGACCGTGTGTACAGCGTACATATATCGAGTTTTTCCCCAGACTCTCAAATTCGAGGATAAATTACTCGCGTGCTTACACCGAAAGCATCCTCTTCATTCCGATAAAATATTCCACCGAAATGATACTGAAACACTTCAAGCATGTCGATGTACTCGAAAATTTCGCGAATTTAGTAAATTTCTATACCTTTCCTCTTTTGTTATTGCGAAAGTAGATAGCTTTATTTTAGTTGTAATTTTGTAATTATTTTCAGTTTATAATTGTATATTATTTATATTATTAATCGAGTGTGTTACGAGAATTTTTTAAACACAATGAACCAACAAGTCCAGCATATTTAATGTGATAATAAATAGAAAATATACATAGTAAATTTGTAAAGAGTATTATAAATTTTTAAAACTCAAGAATTTTTTTCAGGAAGGAAAGGTTGTAAATGTTTGCGAATTTGCGTGTATAGTATCATTCTTCCGTTCTTCATTTTTAAATGTTGATATTGATAAATAATAAAAAATTTCACATAATAACTTTCACAATGTCAATATCGCTAATAATATTACCTATAATTTTGTAATAATATTATTGTAAGGGAATAATAGTTAGGGTAATATAAATTACAAATTACAAAACCACATGTTTAGCATTTTTATTCCGATTAATATCGAACGGCTAAATAATGTAGGAACTAAGTAGAGTAGCTCATTACGCTGACGTGCATTCAATATTTGTGCATCGATAATAAATAAATAATTCTTGCGTTCTCTTGTCTTCTTTTACTCTATTTTATAAAGTTCCACAATATAAAGACAGGTATTATATGAATATTATTTGTTCGTATACAATATTGTAGGAAATAAAAATCGGATCCTCGACGAACGTATTAAAGATGCAAAAATGCATGCAGATATGTAAAATACCCAAGTACGGTGCTTGTTATAACATTTGGTTAGTGAAACTAATCTCTACCTTGGTCCTACTCTTTCAATCGTATTTGTAAAAATATGGAATTGTATAAATATCCGCAGTGTAGCGTAGCTATAATAAATACAATGGTATGCCAATACCTTTTGTACGTGCCGCCGAACTCGCTTCTACCAGCAAGCATGAAATGTTGAAATCCAATGATACATACATATACATGACCACTATAACAATGATTTTTGCGAAAAAATGCCGAGCCACGTGATAAATATAAATAAAGGGTGGCGAGCATGACAATTTCGTGTTGCGGTTTGTAAGATTATCTTAAATTAAACTGTACGTTTTACACAGTGGCTAGTTTAATTATGGTTATAATCTCGTTTTATCCTATTGTTAAATGTCCCTGATGTATTGGTTATTTGTTACTATACTGTTAAAACATTTCAGTTCACAGTTTCTATTTAATTGTGATATTTCAGCTTCTCGTGCCTCAACGAAAATTTGTTATTAAATTAAATGCTTCGTCCTAAAATTTGTCATTAACAATTGTTAGTTTCGTTATTTTCTCGTTTTTCATCGATAATTCCAAACAAATTTTAATGCTAATTTGTTAGCTTTAGTATTAGATTTTCCATTGATAGAAGTTGAAATTAGTTATGAAAATTAGTGTTTGGAAAAATTATTGTTTATTAGTGTTACATGTTCAACGTATTAGGGTACCTTGTAATTGGGATTACTATCGAACAGGGAGTGATTGTACATGAAAAAATTTGAAAAACCAAACTAAAATTTCGTATACATCCTATATTCATACTACAGTGGAACAAACCATCGATCGTTATTCATTATAAATGCAATAATAAGCATGTTTACCAACACTGGTTTAATCAGATAAACTCATATTGTGAAAAACAATAGGGTGCATTTGCACAGTTCACATAAAAATAATTCCAGCATGGATATTTATTTATTTGTCATCAGTGATTATTGAGTCCGGTAATTTCGCTCTTATGACCATTGCGTGCTATATTCTAGAAGTTGTCTACGATATGTCATATCGCGCTATCTTATATCTACGCCTTTACACATGCAAATTTTTTTAGAGGTACTATGATATATTGGGTCATCCCATAAGTAATGCGATTTTTCTAAGAGTTCAGTTCAAAACAATGGGAATTGTTACTATCAAAATTTTAAAACGTTGAAATCAAAAACTTAATAAGGGCATAAGATATTGAATTATAAAAAGTACGGAAATATTTATCACTGATCGATTGTAAGCAGCTAATTTTTTATTTCCATTCGCAATCTGAAAATCAACGCTGCATTACTTATGACCTAATGCAATGCCCGCCGAACAAATTATGTGTGTTGCATATATACTCGTATATCGAATAATGCTGACTGCACTCGACAGTCTGTGGAAATTCGTATCTTAAAATCTTACGTGTGTAAGCACGTGTATCATTGTTTTGAAAATATCTCGATGTTAGGAATATGCAATAAAAAAATGTAAATCCATATTTAGAAATTTAAGCGATCTTTATAAGATATTTGACCATTATCACAGGATTAGACTTGTAGGCTAAGAGTATTTATGCAAATATACATTTTTATGAACACAATTAATAAATTTGTTTCACGTTTCATCTAGTAAATATTGTAACATGTAGGTATTCTGTATGTTTTATACATTCTTATATCATGTTATATGTATATGTGATTGTAACATATGATATTATATTTGTTGCAATATATGCAATATATGTATAGAAACAGGACGAATTTATGTTACAATCCCCTGTCCTGTACATTTTTGTACTTTGAAATTTCCCATGTATGCGTAATAATCCGCAGTCTAACGATCTGTGTCCTTTCATATTCTACGGCTCTCATTTGAAACATTTTTCCATATCCCTCATATTTCTCGAAATATTCAATTGTTTTCAGTTCTCAGTTAAACCGGACACACTGTACATCGATTTCAATGTACAAGATTTGTTGTCGTTATGTTCTTGGTCATCGAGTCTCGCGAGACCGATGTCGTCGTACTAGATCTGCTAATCTAGCAATCTAGGTGTGTATTAGATCTACCGATTCCAACATTTACACTGTCGTGTTCTACGATGCCCATGTCGGATGTATTGAGTTTCAATGTTGAAACTATCATTGCTGCTCTAGGTACTGATTTTGTGAACAGATTTCTATGTAATTGTTACGCCAATCTGTTGAAGGTATTTTGATGGTTCTTTCATAATATGGAATTTCATAATCTCAAAAAGTATTATATTAAGTTTCTTATAACAGCATAATATACGTAAAATATCATTTTATGACAAAATAATAATAATGAATTGTCTTGTACCACTGTGATTCTTAGTCTACTAACTAGTATATCTCAGTCTGAATAATTAAAATTGAAATTAAAGACCGAATTAAATCCAGGTTACCTTTAAATCATCGACAATCATTTCATCGACATTGTCTTTTGTTGACAATTATTATATTTATCACCATATGGTATCATGGATTATGTATCCTTATCTACACATGCATGCGCATAAAAAATAAGAAAGTATAATAATTATTGTCGGCAACATGTCGATGACATGATTGCCGGTGATTTCAGCGTGTTGATAAATAAATATCGTCGGCGAACGCGGCCTCGATGAAAGCGTTGTCGATAAAATGATTATCGGTGATTTGAATGTAGACATTCAATTCCGTTACACGTAACTAAAATTAAAGTTCAAGCTAAATTCTATTAGAAAACAATCTATCTTTGTCAAGATAAATTATAATCCAGATTACGGATATTACGAATTGACATGGAGTTAATTTGAACTTTTTAATTCAACGCTCTCCGCTAGAAAATCAATGTATTTTATAACATGATATTTTCGTTTGTTCGCAGGCAATACTTATCGCCCTGGTGCTTGGCAGCATTATAGTCGGGACTGTGATTGGAAACATTCTGGTCTGCGTTGCCGTGTTCCTCGTTAGGAAGCTGCGAAGGCCTTGCAACTATCTGCTGGTTAGCCTTGCAGTTAGCGATCTCTGCGTCGCTCTTCTGGTAATGCCGATGGCGTTGCTCTACGAGATCTCCGGTAATTGGTCCTTCGGTGCAATTATGTGCGACCTTTGGGTTAGCTTCGACGTGCTCAGTTGCACGGCCAGCATCCTGAACCTCTGCATGATCTCCGTGGACCGGTGAGTAGCCTCCGTGACCAGAAATTTCGTAGGAAATTGAGTTTTGCGATTGATCGAGTCTCGCGAAACTGAATTACACCATGTAATTGAAGAATCAAATTTGGGATTGTTGTAATTGATAGGGTTATAGGGGCGTTTCATGTAGTTATAACAACAAAGAAGAAGTAAAAGACATCGTATGGTTGTTACAGCTGCTTTAATCGACTGATAATACATGTCAATGATTATTATACATTCTGTGAGATTTTTTATTAGTTGCCTGATTTATTTAAGATTTGAATATTTTAAGGGGCATTTGAACAATTTTAATGGCTATATTAAAATTAAATCCATTTTCTTTCCTCAAAAAAATATGAAATCGTCGTCGATTATTTAATTCATAATATAATCACATTGTACACGTCCAATATCATGAAGAGAATGCTCGAAAGTAGGACATCAGAAGTACGATGTTCTTCGTGACAGGTAGAATATATTAATATCGTGAATGAAAAGCTCTCAGCCATCTACAAAATTTCAATCTCATATTTCTTTCAGCGATATATGTATATATATATTCAAAATTAATTTCAGTTAACAAATTTCCAAATGCATCTATCGCTTGCTGAATATGTAATACATATTTTTCAACTTCACGTTCGCTAATTTTATTTCCATTTAAGCTAATAATTTATATATATATATATATATATAATTACTAATATTCATATTACAATCGATATTTCAAATTTTCTTAAATTACGAATCTTTGTTCAATAAGAAGAAGTAAATGCTTTTGCTTTACGACTTTTAGTTTCACAAAGGATGCAATAAAAATAGAAAATCTATTCGATCACATAAACGATCGCTACGAAGAACGGACAAAACTAGACCATGACTTCTGATTCCAAGTATTACATTCTAACGCACGCTTTCATCGAACGAGAAATATAGAGAATTATCTAGCAACCCCGTGACACGTATTTTCTTTACACTTTGTACAAGTTGACATACGAACTTGTAACAAGAGATATGTAATTCAGAAAAACCACGTAAAGAAGATGAGGGAAGGGATACGAGAACAAAACATCCCATGAACAGCAAAATGGGGTTTGGTTTATTTAACCCCCTTACGTTTGTACCCGTATGAAGTACTGACACAACCAACTGTCTAAAATACACAAGTCCGTGTGAGACACGGGCAGACCCAACCAATCATCTCTCGTACATTCTTGCTACTGATAAAGATACTCACGTTTCTGTATTTATAAAAACATTGTATAAGATTAAAAATAAGCGTAAATAGTTTCACATGTCGATTGATTAGTATGATGGAGTGAGACGCGCAAAAGAATACTAGAGAAGTTTGTATCCCACTTTTAAATCGTCAATTTTGAAGTAATCTTTTATACTAGTAAAATTAAGAATCACGAACGGAATAAAAAATTGAGAATCCAGTCAAAATCTAGTTTCCTTTCATTCATTATAATCTCTTCCTATATTCGCTTATTTATGCAAGCATTTGTTTTCTTTTATTTTCCGCCTTATGTGTATTATATTTAAAGACGTAAAGTATAGCATTAGAATTACAGAAAAGTATATTATATTATATATGTAGATAAAAAGCAATTCCGCTAAAATAAAATTTATGCATTTTTGTCTAGTTAGATAAGAAAAAAAAATGTACCTTAAGGGGTTACATAATTAGACGGTGTTTACGTATTATGTTAACCGGAAAATATATGAATACAGGTTTTCGTGTTGCAGGTTCTGTGCCATAACGAAACCGCTGAAGTACGGGGTGAAAAGAACACCACGACGAATGATCGTTTACGTCAGCCTTGTTTGGTTGGGAGCGGCCTGTATCAGTTTGCCACCATTGTTGATTATGGGAAACGAGCATACTTACTCCGAGAGTGGGCCGTCTCATTGCGTTGTTTGCCAGAATTTCTTCTATCAAATTTACGCTACGCTTGGGAGCTTCTACATACCTCTGCTCGTAATGATTCAAGTAAGATATTGTTAAATCTATAGAGACTACAAAAAGTATCGAGACATGCTATTATTCTCCATTTCATTTGCATAGTATCACATTTGTGTAGTCATATAAAATTATTACGAGATGGTATGAAGTTTAATATATTTGGACTTAATTAATTAACACGTATATTGATTAATTGTTGTGTCAATAATTTCTGTAGTCTTACTGTATGTACCTTCTCATTAATAAGTATCGAAATACGTGCTCGTTTGGTATGAAATATAATAATCGATCCACGTTGTCATGAAACGATTAATCATAATTTTGGATTGTTTGGACATAAAATAGAGTACACATTGTAAATGCAGAAATTACTTACAAGAGTTATAGAAAAATAAGGAATTAACAATTTTCTGCTTCAAAACTCATTCAAAAATGAAAAATGGTGGCAATTAGATGGGATTTGGGCCAACTGGTATAATGCAGATTTAATTTTTGAAGTTTTTAATAAAGGATACTAATGTAATGAAAACTATTCACTGCATACTATATAGTAAAGAATGAGATTTTTTTAGTGAGTGTTTAAAATGTTGATATTCAAATGGCACACTCTCATTGAGGAAAATCTCTACATCTACAAAGCGCAAGGTACTGTAAAATTCTACTCGGTCGTAGGTTTTAAAGTGTTCTTAATTACGAGTTTAGAATAGATTCGCTGGAACTCGAAAAGTTCGTTCTTAAATTCGAATTTAAAAGTCCTCCGATTCTGAGCACGAGGCGTTCTAATTTCAATTCTCCGAGAAAACTAGAAAGCTTCGGGGCATTAAAACAATTATTTACAAAAGATTTAAATTACCTACTGAACTTGATTTCATCGTATTCTCAGATTATTCTTTCTTTCATTACCGAATAAGTTAATGGAGAGAGTAACAAGTGAGCTAATGGTTAATAATGATTATTAGAAGACCTCAGTAATTTATTACTGATTTTTTGCTTTAAAGAATAAGGAGCGAGTTAATAGTTAATAAGGACTATTAAGAAATCTTGCTAATTATTTTAAGCTTCAGAGGTATTGCCACTTCTAAGCGACGTAATAAGTTATCGAGCTTTATTAAATTAATTCAGACGTCGACGATGTATAGAGATTAGAGAGTCATTGGGACTTGATGATATATCGGCTGACAACGAAGTTAGTTATTTCGATCTAATGAAGCTTGATTAATGTGTTAGAAAGTGTGTTACGTTACCAAGTGGATTGTCTACAGAGCAGCGCGAGTGATGATTATAATTTCTAACTTGCGCTAACTCTAAATCGATCGAGCTGCTCATAAATCAACCCTTCCATCCTCTGTTAGAAACTATTAAAACTTGGTAACTTGTAATACTTTCTTGGTAAAAGAAGCAAGCAGAAATTATTATTAGAGATATATATTTGCTGTAAATTTTATATATTTATATTTTATATATTTGTTATTTTCTTTGTCGTTAAAGAATAAGCATTAAAGTATCTTATAATCCATAAAGAATTTTACAAATCATAAAATACTTCATAATTTAAGTTTAGTGTTTTATAAATTGTCAGAATCTTTTAGTATCAAAGACCAGTAGTTAAAAATTCTGCTTTAATCTGAATTCCTCTCTATATTGTACTAAATTCAATTAAAATATTTAATTCTTGTTTGACAGTTTGACAATTTCATTTGCAAGAATACAAATGATTAAACGTAAAATGTAGCGTTTGCAATTATAGTTTCATTAATTCTTCAAGTTAAATTGGCACTATTTAATTTGCAAAATGTCAAAGATTGAAAGATAATACCGTTTAGTTTTTAATTAGTTTACCATTAACAATTTCCCTGAAGGGGAAACTGAACTTTTCATTATGGCGTGAATTACGCAATTATTCAGCGCCATAAAACAGGTTCCTTAGCGTTTTCTCGAGTAACACTTTGCTTGTCGATCGTAATCACGATGTTTCGTTGAATTAATTGAAATTACCATCGATTGTATTACGTAATTCATAGTTGTATCGGTTTTACATTTATATCTATCATAATTCTTCGCTCCTTAATTACAATCTCAGTTTAATTAACCCGTAGACAGTAAACGTTGTAGTAATTGATTTTCTTGGCTAGACAAAATTCATAATAGAATGATAATATTAAATCAACGAAATATGCTATAAAGAAATTGGTCAAGCTTTTTCTCTTATTATTAAGTTGTAACACATGCAATATCCGATTTTTAACAATTCATTGTATTTTATGGCAAATCTCACTGAATTTTGAAAACAATAAGTTTATGCACCTACACAAAAAATAAAATATTAAATCATAGAAAGAGAAAATCTTACAAAATGTAATTTTTAATACATGACAATATAAAACTTTAAACACACGTGTATTAATCTATACATCTGTATTTCAATTCGTGTATCTTTTAACGCATGAATACCCGAGTATTAAAATACATTTACTGAAGCAATTTATGGAACGAAAATATCATTTTACAAATTTCTGTGTTGTAAATACGAGAAACAAATTCGAGCACAATAGTTACGTAATTCTTAATGAAAGATTTGACATAGTAAGAGTAACATTGGTTACATTCAAGCTAATAGAAGAAATCAAATGTCGAAAAGAAATTATTTTTTACTAATTATTTTAGAAAATATAAATACTTTAGATTTTTTATATCAGAATGAAACATTAATTGAATAAATAGTAAATAAAACGAAATGTGTTGAAATTTGTTACTGATGTATTGTTTCGCATATATGTAAATTCCGTGTACTACAAATTATACAGATTGCAGTTCAAATACATTTAATCTACAGATACACGCCTACACACGTATCGATGTTTGTAGAGATTAGTTCAAAATCCAGTAAATCCTGGTAGTAGAACGCATTGTATCTCGCCCGTGTTACAACTAACAGCCATCCATTGCGTGAAACGAATAAAACTTTAGTCAATAAAATCTCCGTGAATTCAAGAATTCTAAACATGTACGTAAATCTCTTGTTTCATTCGCCGCTTCAATGAACCACAGAATTCAGCAAAAGAAACATTTTGGTGCGTTTAGAACAAACGAGAGAATACTTGCTCCTCCTCCACTTTAGCAAAATTAAAAGTTGAAATTGTAAACGAGCATTCGTTTGCTGTTTGACGATTGCTGGCCAAATCGAAAATCGGGTATCTCAATATCGTAAGAATGTTCAATAATAGCGATTTTCAACCTTCTTCGTCTCTTAGCACACATAAGCTAATTACTAAAATTCTGCGGCGCACCAAAAAATATATGTTGTTATTATTTCTTTATTTAAAGGCAAGATCACAATAGCTATTAGTTTATTCTTCGGATAAATTTGTCACACCGTTCTTAGCTGAACAACCTTTATTGCACTTTCTTACATGGACTGGGTAAAACAAAACAAAAGAATATCTTAAACCTATCGATTATACTTAGAACTATCTTCTAGTTACTATTTATTGTAACTAGCGCATCTGCATATAGATGGCGGGCGCATACTAACGTTGTCATTTTCAATAATATATCACACATATTTGATTATCTTTATTTGGTAATCTAATGGGAAAGAAGTCAGTGCCTCTGACTAAGTAAACAGGTATTGCATCATTGTTTTAAAAATTTTTGCTGCTCACCGATTGAAAATCGTGGCTCTGTATCTTTGTAATAAACGCGAGCGAATGTTCGATTTCCTATTCGCTGAACAATTATCAAACAGCAAAAGAATGCTCCTTTATATTTTCGTTTTGATAAATATGAGTGAAGTGGAGGAAGAAGGGACATTCTCTCGTTTGGACTAAACGAATCATTATACTACAGTGCCGTAAATATAAAACAACCGATCGAATTTCTATCAAAGCAAGTAGATAGCCGTTAACGTCCCAATTTTTCGTCAATCGCGTATTGATTTTTGGCGGTTAAGAGTGAGAACTGACTTTCGACGGTTCCGTTGTCACGATTGATTGGATGCTTAGCGTGTGGCAAGCAAGCTCCGTGGAAATAATTGGCGCGAACACGGGCGTAACAGCTACGGAACATAAACGATCGTGCATATCATCGCGATCGTGGTGTCGAGCGTTAACGTGAATTGACATAATAGCAGTTAAATAATTGCTACACTGAGAAAGCATCGTTACTGTTTGCCGCGCATGCGACAGTTTTATTGCTATCCACTACTTTAATTAATGCAATAGAATGCGACGCTGTGGTGTTTGTCACGAATAAAACGACAATATATGTTACGCGGAGGTAATTTGTTTGAAAAAGGCACGCATTGTAGAATTTCTCGCTTGATTGATATACAAGACTACATGATTGATATACGACAAGATTTTTCTGTAATCAACAATTTTTTTAACCTTGTTGAATACCGTTTATATTATTTATATCACACAGTGTTGTTATGTATTGAAACTCGAGGTTTCAATATTTTTAGTTGTAGCGATGGATTTTTGAGGCTGAAGATTTAAGTATACCAATTCCAGATATTAGTTATTAACTTAAGTAAATTTTGTTGGTCATTCAACTTGAATCATTTGTGCCTTCGAGTGCAATACATCTTGTAGCTATATGAATTTTCATTATTAAACCGACTTTTCCAATTACGCGATATCTCCAATTACTCTATTATTAATTCAGACAATAGGAGTTCTATCGTACTTTACATTCACGTGGCAGGCCATTCAGACGATCCATATCTGTTCCAGGTATATTACAAGATATTCTGTGCGGCGCGCAGAATAGTTCTCGAAGAACGGAGAGCGCAAAGCCACTTGGAGGCGCACTGCTACCTCGACATAGAGCCGACGGTGCAGCAACATCAACCAGCAGCTGTGAATCGTCAATTAAATACCGACGTGCAGACTAGCCATGGAAGTCCGCCCACGAAGCAGCACCGAAGTTCGAGCGCCTCGACGACGGTAAGTAGACCAATTGATTCTAGTTGATAGATCGCATCTTGTTCTTCTCCTATTTGCGGCCACGCTATGACCGTTGACTGAGTCATTTACCCGACCAATTCGCCTTCGAACTCTCGATGACGAATTCAATCCATAGATTCGCCGCACGCTTACGCACGAATCATTCCATTTGCAACAGAATAGGAAATTACATTCGATTAAAAAACATTGATACTTAACCCGTTAACTATTAACAGTTTGTGACTAATAAAAATTAATTTTCAAATTAATTTTAGTATTTGTAAATGTAAATACGATGTGATTTATATGTAACAAAAATGATATGATACAGGAATCATACAAGATCCGTAAGAAAATATTATAGAGTAGAATATATATAAGGAAATTATATTCGAGAGATTGAGAATTTAAATGACGAATGAATTCAATCTTCCTCGATTAACAAGTTGAGAAAACATCAAGTCAACATGAAATATTTGTAAAAGTAGTGAAACGCGCAAGCTTTGAAAAGTGACAATTAGTAATGGCGTGAGCTAAAATTTTTGATAATTCGTGTTCGATTATATATTTCAGTTTTTAAAAGTATCGGTTCATTAGTTATCTAATTGATATTTATTATCTGAGGAATTTACTGAGAAATCACTATATTGAATTAGTGATTTAAAGATAGATATAGTTGTGCAGGTCTATAAATTCTAAAAATACAATGATCAAAGAAATTGCATATTTCGAGAAACTTTTCATATTCCATAAGAAATCATATTCCCGAAAGCTCTTCGATTGCGCAATTCACTACAAAATCTTATCTTTGCTCTCACGATTTTAAAAGTATCAAAAGTGGCTGTGGTTACCCCGCTTCTCTTCCCGCCGTTCTTTCTACATATCGTGACCTTAAAATTTCATCATTTTCTATGGAAAAGAGTATTGTGACGTGTTCCACGATAGCGATTACGCGGTCATCGGAAGGCGCGCGAGCGTAATAACCAGCGGAAACGCGCGCAATTTCGTCGAGCTTTCAGCCGGAATATCGCACGTGTCGAAAAACAAAAGGTCGAATTTCTGACAGTAACAGCCGAGTAACAATCGCATACGCGCACTCGACGATTTAATGAGCGACGATTTTGCGATCGTCCGCCGCAAATTAGGTAGGCAAACTTTCCGCGCGAATCCGTACCAATCGCATCGGCAAGCAAAACATCGCGGATAAATTGTCCGCATTTCACGTTGAAACTGTTTAACAAACGTGATTTCGTAGTTGTCGAGTTTATACACCAGCCACGAAACGTCAATGCAGACCTCCATGAGAATCTGATTCTAGTTAGTGAATCGAGAGAAAATTGGGAATGTCGCGAAATTGTTTCCTCTCAGTCGAGAATTGCCTTCGTATCAGTGTTTCAGTAGATACGTGTTGTCGATGATCGAAAGTTATGAAAATACAAGATCGATATTTAAGAAAAGATTGAAAAATCTTTTTTAGCGTTTTAGGGAGGTTTTATCATAATTGGGTGTTCGTGCATTTATGGAAAATTAAATCGTGCCATGGTCCCCATGTTTTAATAAACAAAGAAGATTTTTAATATTTTAAGAAAATGTTTAATATAACATTAAAATGAGAAATCATGCATATCAATAACAATCTTTTGATATTTTGTTTGAATTTTAAATACTTTTTGGCGTCAAAAAAATATAATTGAAATAGCAGGAAGAAGCAAATAATTTGTATATCTTCCATATTTCAAATTTAGATCATATTAATATCTAGACATGTGAATGAATTTAATATCTGTTTTTCAATTTTTTTTCATTAAGAATGCAGAGTATTCACAAACAGAATTTATATGTAATGTTGTAATCATGATATGACGAGTTTCATGAAGTTAGAATATTAAATTTCAGTCAAGATTAAGTATTACAAATTGTGCTTGAACTTTCTTGTCCACGTGTCATAAATGCAACTTTACGTTATATCATAGATAAATGGTAACTGCCATACTTTAGCAGAAGATTATATCAACCGAACAGCTACAACGTTGATGTAACATTGCGCAAAATATGCGGTAGACATAGATTTCCTGTAATGTGTAATAAGCAGTTGTAAAATGAAATTTTAGATAGAAATTTTCCTAATATTTTTCGAATGAGTGTTATTCCATATTTTCTCAAACATTATATCAGATTTATATTTTATGTAAGCAAAAATTAAAAATTAAATATTGTTGTAAAAAAAAGACGCTGAGAAAGGAAGACAAAAGATAAAATATTATTACAACTTTTGAAGAACGTTATAAAAAGGTTTTATAATAATGACATATTTTTGAATAAAATGATTTAAGTGAGATGTTCTTTGTGAAATAAAGCTATAACGAAAAATGTGGAATTGTTGATAGGAATGTTGACTTCTTTCTTTTCAAAGATCAAAAACGATCGAACTTTTTGCTCTACTCAATACAATATTTAATATTCTCTTTCATACACGTACAAACGCAAACTATAATACCTCTAGAATATGTATAGTACGTTCTACAATATCGCATTTCAAGAACAACGTCAGCAAACACTTAATCTTCTTACATCGCGTAATCTATTGACAATTTCCAAAGGATTTTCGTCACTATATACGAAGAAGCTTGCCGAGGATTAGAATTTTAGCCGGCGCTGTTAAACCTTCTTCGTATATTTGTTTTAATATACGAAGCGCGGAACAATAACTTCCGTTTGTCTCGAATATTTCTATTATTTTTGGAAATATGAAAAATCTTTATTTCTTCTCTCGAATCCGTCATTTCTTTCTTGCTTTGGAATTTTTATTTAACGCTTTTATTTATACGAGACAAAGGGAAATTGCGAAGGAAAAAATTTTTTGGAATTTTTGTTTATACGAGACAAAGAGAAATTGCAACGAGAAAAATTCTTTAGTATTTTTATTTATACGGGACTGTGATTCTTTTTTTCAGAACGATAAGTCTTTTTGAGATCTTACACTGTTGTCTTGAAAAGCTTCTCCATTATTATTTGTAAACCGAATGTCGTTTAGTATATTATATCTTGTATTCTACGGCCATATGATTCGATAATCCTTACGCTATTCAAAGATTTCAAGGTGACCTCTATCAGGGGTTGGCGATTATTGTTTACCAAACTATTTGTTATAGTATATGCTACCTATCATCTTATGGCCTTATCGTGTTATAATCTTATAGTCTTATACTTTATAATCTTATGATCTTATAGTCCTGTAATCTTATAATTTACGATCTTGTAATCTTATGTAACCTTGCAGTCTTTAGAGATTTAAGGGTTATCTCATTGTCAGTTACAAGTCAGCAAATTATTATTTGTCCAATGATCAATTTCTGCTGTATATAATCTTATAAACTTGTTTATGAATTTTTTAAAAACAACCTTGAAATATCCAAAAAAGAACTATCTACCTATAAGAAAATTATTACCGCTATTGAATGATTTGGATTAAAAAAGAATACAATTTTAGATGAAAATTCTTATTGCTTCAGTAACTTTTCTAATTTGTACTGCTTTTCTATCTGTTATGCCAGCAAAATTTTTGTACAATACATATAATATGTTCATAAAAATTGTTTATTTATATTGAGTGTATAAATGTAATACTTTTGTGAGTCATTGTATTTTTGATCGGCAGTATACATGAAAAAGGGCGGTCCATGTATCATAAAATATGCTCAAACTTGAAATCACCCAAGCTTTACGATCCTTTACTCTCTTTCTCCATTATAAATAGTTGTTATTAAATTATTGAGAATAACTTTCGTGAACAAAATTTACGCTTTTAGGATCTATATCTTTAAAAATAACGAGAATATTCCAGATTATTCGAGATGAAATTATAGCATCACCCTGTATAACATCGTAGACGTAGTTAGAGTAACGAAGTTATGCGACCGACAACTGCAAAATTATTTCCTGTATCGTCATGGGACGGGAGTCACGTGCACGTATCGTGGTGTGCACGAGATTTTCTGACAAATGGCTTTAAACGTTTATCTTAACAAAGACAAGAATGAGAAGGAAGAGCGAGTCACTGTCAGACGCAGACTTGTTAAAAAATATTGACGATTCTGATGCATAAAGTAAACGTAAAGATAACAAAAAAGAAAAGAAGATCAAACAGTAGAAACTCTTAATGATCTTTGAGAAGGTAAGAGATTTTTCTTTTGCGCTATTGATCTTTCCCTTCAGTATAATGAAGATTTCATGGGAGAAATATAATTAAGTTGAAACAGGAGCAGTCTGTTAGTCCACAAAAGTTAGTCCACAAAATAAGTCCACAAAATTCTACAAAAGTATGAATTGTATATTTATTTCTTTAACCATTAATATTTTCGAAATAGTAAGGATAATGGAAAAATGTATATTTAAGTCGAAACAATTTTGAATTTTTATATCATTTTCGTGTACAAATCAAGAAGTACGTTAACTTCCGGCTAGATAGTAAATTATTTATTTGCAACTGAATACAATTAATATTTCATCTATTGATATTGATAGTTGTTGAACAAAAATTCAAACAACTTGATCTTCTAATTTGTATTCTTTGAAATTCTTTCTTGAACGAATCAAAGTTTGCCTCGTTTCGCTAACGCGAGTATAAAAATATATTCTTTTAACAAGCTATTCCTAAGAAGATAATATTGCTCGATATGCTTCGTTGCTTAATATAGTAATTCCTCCATCGACAAGATGAACCGAAGGAGTTTAATGAAAAATTTACAAAATTAAACAAAACATCGGTTTGCAAGTTTAATTAATTCGTGATGTATAACGTATTATTCTACTTATTTGTTCGTGCACACCATTGAACGCCAGTGTGACAAGAGTTGATGAGAAATTTACAAAATTAAATAAAGCTCTGACTTTAACGTCTGATGTATACGGCATTGTTCTACTTATTTATTCATGCACACCATTGAACACCATTATTCTATTTATTTATTCGAGCATGTTTATCGTGATTCGCAGTCAGAATTTTAATTGGTATTACAATATCATAACAACAATTTTATTCTTTGTGTTTGTTTTCAATACGAATTTTCAGAGCTCGGTTTTTTCGTATCCACTTTCAATTCTCTTTTCGAGATCCTTCGTACATATTTTCCATTCAGTTGTTGCTCGTAAAGATAAGAATCAGGAATAAAATACAATTATACGATTCGTAATCAAATCCTCATTGTTATTTCCTTATCTATATATTGGCTTTTTATCGTCGGGGATCTACGTGACGACTTCTTACAGAATCATTGCCACAGTCGTTTACTACATAAAGCGGAAACGGAATATCAAAAGATAGAAAAGAAAGTACAACATGATCGTTTAGAAAGTGCTTATGCGACTCAATATTATTCTATTTGATACAAATACTTCCCTTATACTTCCATAACCTTGATATTCGTAGAAGCTTTTTTCAAAAATAGGAGGAAGATCAAAGATTCCCTGTATCTTCATGATATCTGAAATTTGAGAGATCTTTTTATCCTTTCTCTGCTCCAAAAATTTGTATTTTAAAGAGATTTTGAAGTCTTTCTATATTTTCTCACAAGCAAATCAATATATTTATTATTAGAATTTATAATGTTTCTCCGAAAATTCATCATCTCAGTCACACTGTATTTTATATTATGTTTTCGTTTAACCGTAGCTTTTTTCTAGCTCAGACAATGATCCAATATTGGATTGGATACAGTATTGGATATTGTTAATTTATATTATTATTGTCACAAACTAGAATATTCATTTCTACCATAAAATATAAATCTTTTTTCCCTTCCTTTATTATATCAACAGCCAGAAAGTTTAACTCAGCAATGAAAAAACAAATGAGGGACAAATAATAAAATGTTACAGTCACAATATCAGTAATCTGTAAGTAACTTTCTTAAAAGTTGGAGTCTAAAACATTATCATAAAAAAGAAGTACTTTGTGTATGTTGAAAGTTATATAAAATATACGACTTTTGTCAAAACCCCTTGTTATACCTGTCCAAAGTAAAAATGGGAAATGCAAATAAGTAAGAAACTAACAAGATGCTGACACAAAGATGCTGGTGGCTCGTTACGCTTACACTCTTCGTTCGTCGATGGAACAGGCCATGAATTTCTTTTTCGAAGCGCCCAGAAAAATGCGGAAAATTCACACGGAGATGTCGGAACAGCTGTGACACTGACGCGCGCGTTCACGGGTAAAATGGTTTTTTAAAAAAAAAGGGAAAAAAGAGAACGATTTCTCCGTTTCAACGCGCTTGCAAATTCTCGCGTCGAAAACAATTCGAATTTTTTTAATTGCTAGAAGGCCTGTTTTTGCTGCGTACGCGTTCGGAAAAATTCATTTTTCCAAAATTATTCTCTTTCGAAATTTGTAATTGTCGTATGTAATATTATTGTTTGTATACGTTCCTCGCGTATGAATATTGTAACAGTTATTTGTACAGTAAAAAATTTTATCACAGATGTTCCCAAACGTTTTGAGAGAATTCATTCAGAGTATTTGGATATTTATTTAAAATAAGAGCTGCGATATTATGTATTGTAGCAAAGTATTTATTTTAGAATTTAGAACACTTTTTCAATTAATCCCATGTTATCAAAATTGTCCCTTTATATAATTTTGGTGCTAAACGTGTAATTTACCACCCTCTTAAACGATTATATGAAATCAAAAAATTTGCAAAAATGTATTTACCATATATTTTCGCAACGATCTACGATTCGTGAAATGAACTAAATCCAAAGGGAAAATATATTATGTGAAGATATTTTCATACATCAAAGTGAAGGAAAAACATAACGTTAGTCTATGAACTAAGAAACGTGAAACACATATTTTTCTTCAATCCTTTGCATTTTAAATCGAAAATGATGGAGCCTTCACACAGTTACATAAACCAGGAGAAAATGACATGACTGTTTTAAAAATAGAATTTCTCTTTTCCGAGGTCAGCGATAAATCTGCCTCTCTTTAACGGAAATTTAAAGCTTAACGACCAGAAGGATCTCATTCAGACGTAGACGTGAATCGAAATCCTCCGGTCGTTTTATTGCTTCCGCGAACGTTCCATAATTCTGTTCCCTGAAAGAACTCCGTTGTCAGATTTAGTAATAAACGATTTTCCCCTCTAAGATGACTTGAAGTCGCTTGAGACACAGGGATCGCGTTAAATTCCTGGAATCGAGTCGCAATCTCAAAGGTCTTAACGATGAATGTACGATAAAAGGGCAAAGGGAACGGCAAGAAACGAACGAAGAATGACAAAGATGAGGCAAGTTTGGGGAAATGTTTCGATCCGCATGTCGGTCGATACAGCAGACGCGCGGTTTCCATACTTTTTACATACAGGTTTCGTAGATCGCATAAAATCGCAATTTACAAGAAGTTCGATGGTCCTTCTTACCCATCGGTGAAACCGTTTGAATTAATGAAACGTCTTCTTGAACCCTCCCTTTTCTCGTCTTACCGTTGTCTGATATATTTCGTACCGTTTCTACTTATCCGCGTTTATATGTATTACGTGGAACTTAATCTTATGTATTTCTTTCCTTTCAACACTGTTTTTTTTTCTTTTTATTCAGGAATAGTTATTTTGAACGAAATTTAATTAATACCTTTTCGAATGTATCGTGCGCAATATGGCTGACCTGTAATGTACAATTCTATTTGAACATCATCGAAGCTTGTTAGTAAATCATACTGTGTCGACCTGTGTGGGAACCAATGACATCTTGCTGCTGAATAATCAAAGTACGTAGTATCATACAACACTGTTCTTCTGAAATTTGCAATATAGACTCATAACTCTCTATTTTAATTAAAAAAGATCTGTCCATCAAAACGATATGTTTTTTCAATATTTATTTGAAGTTGAGTGAAATTTAAACCACCGTCTGATTTATTACTTATTGCTTCTACTCGCCTATATTTACGAGTACGCCGGAGAACTTATCTTATATAATATCTCTCTTTTGAGTATTACATTACCTCATTCCATAATTAATGTGATTCCTTTTTTACCAATTTTATGGGTTAAATATTTTTATAAGATTCATATTTATGACACGAAAAAAGTCATTCGAGCAGAAAGAACACCCTATGTCTCTGAGTAAAATGTATATGCCAGCACAATTAATACTCCAATAAGTGGAAGAAAGTTAAGAGCTTAAAGAAATCTGCGTATATTCCCGATCAAAGTTTCATATCTTTATATGGCAATATTTCTATTGATCCTTTTGTCTTGACATCCTAAGTATAATTATTTTATCTACTGGTCAATTTTAGCATACTGTATCAGCGAGGTCCATTCTGAGCAGTCACGCATACGCGATTTCCCCTTTCAGATAGAAGATTGGCACGCGAACATTCGGTTGGTATTTCAAGGACGACCATAGATGTGTCACTAGAAAATCCAGTTACATCGCACACGCTACACGCAATACATTACCATGTATCAAAGATAGGGTTTAGTAAAGCCACTTGGGTTTTCACCAACATGTCTCAATAGATGCGTGAGAAAATCCTCATGCATTTTTCATCGGGCCTTGAGCTCTGTGGATGTCCGCGTGGAACTATAGATTTCGCTTGATAATTCTTGAACATTCTCGATAGCAAGCATTTACACGTATTATTGGCCAGTGTAAGGAACCGATCGTTGTTTCTCCCCTTTCCTCCTTACGCTGTGCTTTTGCCAGATAAACGTGAACCATCTTCGACTGATTTATGACGGTTCTACTGCTACGCTCGATAACTTGAAAATCGAGGAGGCTTGGTACGATGATTATGCAGTTTGTCACGGTATAATTTATGGTTTGTTATCGATATTCTACCGATGAATAGAATGTTGATTCTGTGACAATTTATCTCATATTCCACTTACGAAAGGTTGAGCATGAAAAAGGAAGTAATTGCTAAAATAGTTAACCTGTTAGGGATCAAAAGTTGTATTAATATAACATTTCATTTTGCACATGCATTAGAAAAGTTCGAGATGTAACACGGATAAGATAGCATTTATTTCGATTGCACCAAATTGTCATAAAGGGTAACTTAACACAAGGATAAAGTTAACCTAACCACCACTATGTTTTCAGTTCAAACTACGAACGCATTAATGTTACAAAAAACTATGATACAATTTGTCTCTATTTTTGCACTTTACTATTTGGAAAAGTAAGAGCTTTGAAATACCTTGTTACCTAATCAGTAATTTGCGTAAGATGAAATATTAATTATCGCTATAAGTAATACCCGAAATTATTGATTCTATGCAATGGTCTAGTATTTTCTGATGAATAAATTCGTTCGCAGCGGTTGATTATATCAAACAACAAATGCCGTATAAATAATTCCATCAGATGGGAATGTCCAAACGTCACTGACACGAGAGAAACATGCGGCGGAACATCGACATTCGTTTTACAAATGCAAACGTTCATCGGCTAATTCGTTAATAAAGCCTACCATATCCATTAGAGGAACTATAGTAAAAACAAGGAAGAGTAGCAAATATATTTGTCTAAAAAGATCGTGATTTGAGGTGGCATATCGAATAGTTTATTTCGTCTAGTAGTAAAATATGGGCCTGTTGTGTTATAATGTAAAGAAAAATACATTTTATAACGTCATCTTATGTGATGAATTCTTTCTCTATACCACAGCATTACAAGCGAAATTTTTCTTCGTGTTACGCCGCGATACCTTTCCGTATTTCATATGTGACCTAGGAAATCGTATCAGGTCGTTTCGATACATGCCAAATGTACTCGACATTTTTTTTATCGAACTGCATTCGCATTTTTCTTTGACATACTTTGCGTGTTCTGTGTGAGTCATCTCTGATTCAAGATAACTACTGCTAAGATTTTTTTTTAATCAGAAACGGTATTTTTATTTTTTTTTTTTTTTTTTGTAAAGCAGAAGCAATTTTATTATTATAATGGGAAAATTGTGAATATAGCAATTTTCATAGGATTGTTGCTAGATTAAAACTGTAGACACTTTTAATATATGGTCTGATTTATTATATTTTGCAGACAGAAGAATTACTTCCAAATTATATGTTACTATCTATTAATTATTTTTTAATTATTGTATAATTATTATAATTATACAACTTAAATATAACAATACAATATAACAAATAAATATAACAATTCAAATATTGATCAAAGTCTCAAAACTGAGGTCTCATAATTTAAAAACATCAATGGAATATCATCATTCATAAAGTACAAGGCCTTCAACGTCATGAAAAATCGAGAGAAGAAATGAATGAAGAAAATCTGATCCCTACTGGATCTATGAAGATCTATCGCCACTTCTGCGTGTACTACAACAAACATGAAACCACGATACTTACCTCACAAATAGTAAAACCCCCATCCATCAACCAAATGATCAAACTTGCATAAACTTTCAAACAGCATTCTCTAAGATACATGGGTACGTACTGTTTGGACTTTCCACATTTTAGCACCTCGTAAATCATCTAAACAGAAAGAAGAATCTCAATATGTATTCTGTACGATATATCATAAATTCCAAGTGTCGACCACACACTTTTCTTTTCGCCAGCAAACTTTTGATGAATATCGCGGTGCGTTATCATCTAAAGCACAATGTGGACAAACGACGTGATGTAGTTGCCATTTCGCAGCGATAGTATTATGCAATTAACGTTTATATTTCTAATGATGCGATGTACACGGACGTACACGTAGGGATGAGAATGAAATATGAGCGTAGTTTCGAAAAATCTGGAATTGTTAAGGGAAAGGATACGTGGAAGAAGACTAGAGATTTTGATACCAGAAATATGGAAAATTTGAAAAATTTCTAAAATTATAAAAAGTGGAATAATCGTAAAAATGTTAAATATTGCAAAATTTGAAAAATTCCTCAGTCGAAGGAAAAAATTCGTGGAGAATGTGAAAAGAAAAATGTAAAAATTTGGAGAATTCACGAATGTTTAAAGCAAGAGAGTGGAAGGGGACTAAACTTTGACATAGAAAACACGGGCAATTCGAAAAAGTCGTTATTGAACTTGATGTCTGAAGCTTTTTGGTTAATGTTCAGAACAAACTATACGACATTGTTGCGATTTCACCGTGGTGATGTTATACGATTTGACAGTTTTATATTTCTAATGATATATTACGTACAAGTATGCGATCCGATTATTGAAAATATATAATTTGTTGTAGATAAACGGTACATTGCAATTTCGCATCGGTGACAATCTCTGTAATTCACAATGAAAATTACGCATTTCGATGCAAATAAACATGCGAATTTCGCTGTTTCAGATTAATTGTTGTACATTTTCTGGATCATGATAGTGTCTTTCTTGTCTAGAGTTTTCCTAAGTATAAAGATATATTAAGTAAATTGATTTATGTTAATTTTGTGGCCGGCTTATGATAACAGCAAATAAGATAATATTTGCGACATTTGATGCTTTCTTTTTTCGGGAAAACAAAAAATGCAGTACAAACGAAAATTATGAACTGTTTACAGAAAAGCTCTTGATAAGATAAATTCTTGTTCCTCGTGAATTTCCTCGAGTGGTTTGTTAGATTTAAAGTCGGTAATTTTAGTTTTAAAGATCAAAAAATTTAGGCAACTGACTGAAACAATTTTCAGTAAATAGAACTCTGAAATTACCAAGACGATCGAAGTATGTCATTGAATAGAACAACGCATTATTTAAAAAATTAATTTGGAAAAGATTGTTTAAATTGCTCTACTGTATTTAAAAAAGACTACTTCCTAAAATTTTCTTCTTTTTCTTCTTCTTCGTTCATTCTTTAATGTCCCATTAACAACACGCTCATTAACGACGGTCTTTCTAAAAACTGTGCGACACTGTTATTATAAACTTAAAATCGACGTAAACTTATCAACCAAACCAAACCGAATTTGATACCTAAATTGTCTGAAATGATACGGACTTTACGACCAACCTAATATAAAGCCACCGAATTACACGGTATTACCGCTACAAGGTCATAATGATGTCTCGCCGCCCGTTTGCACGGGGTCTAATTCGCGAATGCAAGAAGGGAATG
Source organism: Bombus soroeensis (assembly GCA_014737365.1). NCBI lineage: Eukaryota > Metazoa > Arthropoda > Insecta > Hymenoptera > Apidae > Bombus > Bombus soroeensis. Next base: position 125,292 of record JACXIL010005344.1, read on the forward strand.
TCCACGTCGATGTCCCTCGTTAATTAATGTTCCAATAATTACAACGATATTGCTGTTGTCGTCGAGAATTGAAATCAACCAATATCTTACTGGACAAATTATATGACCCTGGCCCAATTGTTACATCTTACACACGGTTGCAGGTTTCGATGGATGCTTCCGCTTGTAATTGGTTTATTCCAGGCTGGCTTGTTCATTTTTATTGACGACAGTCAGACGAGAAGCATCCGTGCAATTGCAGCTTGTTTATCAACAAGACAAACAACCTACAGGCAACAGCTGGCTGGTTTGGATGCTTTCGAAGATAACAGCAGCTCATTTTCATTGACACTTTTGACTCTTGGCTTCGGTCTAAACTCTCGCATTCCGGTTCATTGAGATTGAACAATTTTTAGTTGTTAAGTCGGAATCAATATTGTGAAATCTGGAAGTACATAAACTTTCCTGAATCATTATTGTAATAAATAGTTCCCTTATACGTGTTGGTTGTTAACACGTTGACTGTCTCGCGAACTTTATGCATTTTACTCCCATGGAATTGCTATACATTGAGATATACTAGGCCATAACATTTAAATTTTGCAAAATACGGTAGGACCTTGATCGGCTTAATCGGGGGCAAACAAATCGAGGTCCAATGGATAATCGACGTCCCAGCGAAAATAACAGAAAATGTATTTTCTATACCGACACAAGCTTTTTTTTCTGGTGGATGTATTTTTTTTATAATAAAATCATTATTTCAAGTGCTTTTATCATGCCAACTTTTCACCATCATGAAACCTTCTGTTAGATTAGATATGTCTTCTTGCTGCTCAAAGTACTAAATAACACGATTCAAAATCAAATCGCTTTCTCTATGAGTAATTTTTTCATTTTCACCGTCTTCATAGTTGACCTCATTTTCGACATCGGCGATTGTATCTGCATCGGTGATATGTGAATTATTTTCGGACCACGCTTCCATATTAATTTCATCCACTTTCTCATACTCTTCCACAGTATGGATCGATTGTACAATTCCGTTGTTACTTCAAAATCAATTGTACAGTATCATTTATGTATGTAAGTATGATATGTATCAACAACTTTCTGTCTCCAAAGTTTGAACCATGACACAATTAGAGTCTGCACTTGAACTTTGTTCCATGCATTGGTATTCTCATAAATAGTATCTTAAATATTAACGGATTTCAATGCAGTAATAAAACAATCATTTTATTGAGAAAGAAGGTGCGAATCATATGGATAATTAAAATGAGATATACAAAATAATTAATTGAGGGAGTACATTAATTAGTGTACACTACTAGATATTGTAGGAAGTATTATAAGTTTTGTGTTTCAAAAAGTATAATATAATATTTATACACATATCCTATTATATTTGCATATAAAAACATATATATTTAAAAAATTATAAGTAAATCGATATTGATATTACAAAACACATACAACGTAATATGATATAAGGAAACATACTATAACGTAATATAATACAACGTCGTATAATATAACGTAATACAATATTACGTGAAGTAATATAACGTGAAATAATGTAACATAATACAATATAACGTGATATAATATAACGTATTACAATGTAACGTAATACGATATAACGTGATATAGTACAAAGTAATAGAGTATAACGTGATACGATATATCGTATTATAATGTAACGTTATATTGTGTAACGTAGCAAAATACAAATAATATACATATAATATAGTAATAACAAATAACGCATAAGTATAAGTATAACGTGATACGACGTAATTATAATATAACTTGATACAATACAACGTAATGCAGTATACCGTTATAAGATATAATGTATTATAATTTAACGTTATATGACATAACGTATTACAGTATATCATAATACGATACAACGGCTTTTAATACAGAGTGATATAATATAACTTAATTCAGTATAACGAGATACGCTATAACGTATCATAAAATAACGTGATATAATATAACGTAATACAGCATGACGTGATACAATATAACGTACTATACTATAACGTGATATAGTACAACGTAATATAACGTAATACGATATAACGTACTATAGCATATCGTGATATAGTATAACGTAATATAATATAACATTATAAGATATAACGTATTATTGTATAACGAGATATAATATAACGGCATACAGCATGTCGTAATACGATACAACGTATTATAAAACAAAGTGATATAATATAACGTAATACAATATGACGTGATACAATATAACGCATTATAGTATATCGTGATATAGTATAGCGTACTATAATATAACGTATTACGATATGATGTACTATAGTATATCGTGATATAGTATAACGTAATATAATATAACATTATAAGATATAACGTATTATAGCATAACGAGATATAACATAACGACATACAGCATATCCTAATCCGATGCAACGTATTATAAAACAGAGTGATATAATATAGCTTAATTCAGTATAACGTGATACGCTATTACGTATTATAAAATAACGTGATATAATAAAATGTGATATAATATAACGTAATACGATATAACATTTAATAATATATCGGGATAGACGTGATACAATATAACTTACAATATTACAACGTGATATAGTACAGTGTAATATAATATGACTTGATACAATATAACTTACAATAGTATAACGTGATATAGTACAACGTAATATAATATGACGTGATACGATATAACGTATTATACTCTATCGTGATATAGTACAACGTAATGAAATATAAGGTAATACGGTACAATGTATTATAATACAAAGTGATATAATATAACGTAATACACTATGACGTGATACGATATAACGTATTATACTATAACGTGATATAGTACAACGTAATATAATATAACGTAATACGATATAACATATAATAATATATCGGGATAGACGT
>JACXIL010005345.1:0-36882 GCA_014737365.1 Bombus soroeensis
AAGGCAACGGGTGTGCTGTTGTATATCAAGATAAAATTTTTAAATACAGTCTGGATAATACCCGTTCAATTTTTTCTGCTAGGTGTATGCAGTAAGATCCACTCACCAAATCATTGAAATTGAAATTGAAATTGCTGATGCGAACAAATATTAAACTTTAATATTAAACTTAAATTAAATATTATACTCGCCGACTCTAAAAGCGTAACTGAAGGCATGAAAAATCAAATAATCAGTGAATCAATAATACAAAAAATTCATAACAGACTTCCTCTGGAAAAATAACAAACAAGCCACACTAAGTTGGATCCCATCCCATATGGGCCTTATAGGTAATAAAACCGCAGATAAAATGGCTAAAAATGCTTCAACCATACCCTTTCAAAGTACCTTAATTTTATACAAGGACTTCAGAAGTTCTTTGATTAACAAAATAATTAGAAAATGGAATGATTATTACATCTTAAAAGATTTTCATGGTAAGGAGCAATATTTATAAAAACGTTCTATCAGCTGAATTAAACAGACGAAACCAAACAATCCTTACTTGCCTAAGTATTGGCTATAGGAATATATGGTGGTGGTCATCTGATGTCGAAGAAGAAGTGTAACGAAATTAACATAAATATCACAAGCAACCATGTTCTCGGAGACTGACCTTTAAGTCTCACACGAAGAAGCTCTCGGGGACAAAAAAGATTCAATAGCGATAGTTTCACTCATCAACGATATACACGTTACATATATTTGAGAAACTATATTAAAATGATAAACTCAATTATGTTTCAAAATAACTAACAAGTATATAGTTGTTAATGAACTAAGATGATAACGATACTTCGAATCTCCAAATAAAAAAAGAGTATGCTCAAGTGTAAATCACTGATTTTAATGATACATGTTTCACTGAATCTTTGTTGTAGTTTCCAAAGAATTCATTTACAATATCTAAACAATTTCGAAAAAATATTATTGTTGAAAATAACAACGTGAGTTCGCGCTCGCCAGTTACAAAAAATAGTAACTAGAAGATATTACTAGATACGATCGATAGACCTAATAGATAGTTTTAAGACTTTCTCTTTTGTCTTTGTTCATAATCCTTGTAAGAATGTGCAATAAAGGTTTCTCGGTTTTTTTTTCGAACGATGTGGTATTTTATCTAAATATTAAAGTAATAACTATTGCGATCCTACCTCTGAATATAGAGATAACAACAATTATGTTGTTTACAAATATAAACTTAAAATTTTGTAGAGAGTATAAGAAAACGCATTAATTAATACATAAAAAATACAAAATTTTATTTCTAAAAATACCGATGACCTTGAAATTTCATAACAAGACGATCTTGAGAGAAAGTTTATTCTACAGTTTTATATTCTAAGTTTAGTCTTAAAAATAGTGTAACGATAAAATAATGTAACTTAAAGTAGTATAACTTTGTCGTCAGGATTTTTTGTAAAGTTATAAAATAATGGAGATGTTTAGGTATTCTGATTTAGATGTTGCACTTTGTACAGTTGGCGCAGTTGAATTGGTTCTTTTTTTCTCTTTCATCATTTTCCGCCAAAAACGAACGTAATATGCGTAGCAAAAAGCTTCAACTTCTTGCCGTTTACTCGCTGAAGCGATATTTCATTCGCGAATATTTGATATTCTGAGTGTGGTCGGCGAGAAACACTTTCATACGTGCATGAAATTCGATGTAAGTCTGAATTTTTCAGGTGATAGTGAATGTCGCTAAATGAACCAAGAAAAATTTATAATGTTGAAAAATTAGACAGCAGTATTCATCTATGGTTCGTTCATCTTTACGATCATTTAATTATTACATTCATTTCATGGTGATCGTTGAGAATAAATGAGTGCAGATCAGGTTTATGATATGGTTAGTGTATTAAATACGATAAGTAATATTTCGAACCGCGTTTTTAAATTGTTTCTTTAGTTTAAATGGAACAAAAATGTGTTATATTGCGCTTGCGAAAGTTATCTCAATGACTATTACATACGTATGGTTTCTTTAAGGTGAACAAAATTCCATTTCATTTTAAGTTGTGAAACAAATAAATATATTTAACTGGCAAGCTTGGTTCGAGAACGGAATTAATTATTATAAATAATATATTATTACTTTTTTAAGGTTGTATCAACCTGTAGAAATCATTAGTACTCAACCACTTTGTTTGTAATAAAAGTATATCGTATTATTAAGTATCTACAATAAAAGTACAAAAAAAGTACAAGAAATTTGGTCTGTAATGTACGTTTTGCTTGAATTTACAGTATGGTAGCGACGTGTTAAAAGATGGACATACAAAATTCTAGGTTTATATATATTGGTGATAATGTATTTTCTTAATATTATGGCAGGTTATTTAATCTGATCTGCTGATTAACTGAACTAAGGACTCTGTAAAGACCTTAGCAAGGTGCTTGAGTGAATGTTCAAAAATCGATAGCCGGTGATTCGAACAGTCGAGCTGTGATGTATCAATGATATAACTATTTAAAAGATGCGTGACATAGTTTACTACTGGATAGTTTACTTGATTGTAAACGACCCAATGTCGCATTGCAAAGAATAGAGACTTTCTCTGAAGAATCTGTATAAAGGATGGAGTATAGAAGGCATTGATATCAAGAAAACTCAAAAGAGTACAGTCGCTTTATAAGAAGATCTAATATGTATACAAAATAAAATTGAAGACTCTTAGAACCATACATGTAATACACAAAAAAATTTTGATTGAGCTACTATAATAGAATAGTCTAAAGTAATCACGTTACATGGTCTATCCTGTATAACAATTGAATATCGGACAAAGTTTCAAACACGATAATAACCAATTAGTTTCACGAACATGAAAAACAATATTTTATATGCATTAACTACATATACCTTTCATGAAAGTTTTAATTAAAAATGTGTTCTATAACTGGATCAAACTAAATAAACATGGTACAAATATGACTTTTTGCAGTACTTTAATGATTGTCTGTATAGTGTATCTAATAATTCTTCCGAGACTCCAAATGCAAATATATATATACAACTAAATATTCTTTTAAGACTAACGTTAATTTTTCAACTTACTATGTTTATTTAAGTAACTAAAACCAGTTGATTTGTAATTTATTTGAACATCAAAATTACTAAAGAAAGGCCAAGATCCGAAAAAAGAGGATACATTGGGAAATGTTGCATAAAAAGAGGCTATTGTAAAAGATTTAAAAGAAGGTTATAAACAAACGTGTTTGGAATTCACTTGCAAATATTGTTTTTCATTGTATCATATATAGGGACTTAACATACATGGAAATTAAATTAGTTAAGATTTTATACTGTTGAATTGCTTTAAATTAATACAAAATGGTAAATACTGAAAAGGCGAATGTACTATCAAAACAAAATGACATTGTACATGTATTTACTACTGTTTTCTCTTTTAACAAAGTTGTTTCCTTATCTAAATCAAAAGAAAAACAATAAATTTTGGAATATCTTTTTGAGAGGATTAAAAACAATTTTCAATTTCAGCAAGATTAGAATAGATTTCGATCAACGTTTTACATCTAGAAGTGGTCAGGAAACAAATACGAACTGACGCGAATATTATGATGAGAAGTAACATATGTTGTACCGTTTCTTTAACGACATTTCTTAAGCATGGCTGAACGTGATATGAATAGCACTGAAGTTCGTCCTCGAAGAAAATACGTGTCGTGCGTGAAAAGTTTGCGCGTAGACGTACGAATCTCGCGAAATCTCGAGAAGCGATGAATTTCATTTTTCTCATATGTCCCCGCGGAGACGATGCGACGCGACGTGCTGATGTGTACGCAAATTCGCTAGGGCTACATCCGAAGATGTTACTGAATGTCTAACAAAAATATCTGGATAAAGAGACTTCTGCTCACTTTAGATACCTCTTTAAAAGTGGATGAAGTTTTAACATTGTTTTCAATTTAAAAAATCGTCCTTCACTTTCTTCATCTTTACAGAAATTTGAATACTTATAGAAATTTTTGATGAATACGTTATATGTTTTATACAAAGAGACATAGCAATTATAATTATATGGATAAAGTTAGGAACAAATCTGTAAATGCATCTATATAGAAGTTAGAAGATATTTAGCATAAATATATGAAGGGTTCACGAGGAAAAGGAGAAATGCCAAGATTTGGTATCAGTTTGCTGTTGAGTGCCGAAGCGTGTAGACGCGTGTCTAGTGCTCAGTGAAGTTCACAATACAAGTGACGACCCTCCGTCGAAAGTGAATCGAAACAGATATAAACCAAGTGTTTTCTAAACTTACTCGTGGAAAATCCAACACTTCTAATCTTTAATCCAAATCATAGCCTCTCGACTAGTTATTTCAAATTGAATTAACTAGCTCGAAGATGGCCCAAACATCTCGATCAGGTTCTCATGAGCAAAACTATAACCGCACCGTTCTACCTCCTCCGTGGCAAAAGGATAATACATCCCATCTTTCAAACCACACAAACAACATCAAAAAACGGAAGTTAGGTACAGTAAAAGAAATGTAAACACTAGTCAGAACGAACCGTCAACAAACCATATTATCACTTACAACAGATTCGAAATATTAGAATCTACAGACGATTCTATGGACGTAGTAGAAACATTAACAAACCAACATACGCAAAAAGTTCCTCCTCCCCCACCAATCTTCATCGATGATGTCATCGACATTCAAACAATGATAAAGTCTATCGAGAAAGATATTAACAAAGAAGGTTACCAACTAAAAATTAAAAATAATCAGGTTAAAATTCTGCCGGCTAATCCAGATTCCTATAGAAAACTAACAAAGTTACTAAAAACCTTGAACGCAAACTTCCACACATATCAACTGAAACAACTGACCTTTTCGTGTGATACTACGCAACATCCACCATTCAGCTAACTTAGACGAACTGAAGTTTGAGCTCTTAAATTATGGTCATGAAGTAATCAACATTAGCAACATAAGACATAGAATCACAAAAAACCCTCTATCCTTATTCTTTATTGGCTTAAAGCAAAAGCCAAACAACAAAGAAATCTACAATATCAATCGTTTAATGAACTCTGTAGTAAAAATCGAACCTCCTTTTATAAAAAAAGAGATAATCCAATGTAAAAGGTGCCAAAGGTACTGCCACACGCAGAAATATTGCAACCACAATTACCGCTGTGTTAAATGTGCAGGTATTCACACCACAGATCAGTGCACTAAATCTTCAGAAACTCCTGCGAAGTGTATCCTCTGTCAAGGAGAGCATCCTGCAAACTATAAAGGTTACTCAGCCTACAAGACTTTGTATAAAAATTGTTGAGGTTATTAGATATATGAACAGAGGAACGTGTGGATAAATTGTAAAATAGAAAATATATTTTAAAACAGAAGTGTAAGTACAAGTAGGAATATAATTTGAGCTGGTCCAAATCCGCACGCTAGCAGTTACCTTATAATTGAAACCCCGAAGCTGTGATATCAAACACATCTTAATCCACATCAGAGGCCAGATGTCTGCAGGTCCTCACCGCGTACCCTCAATAATCTCAAGGACCCACCATAAACTTAAGCTTTTAGTTTATTAACCCTGTAAGTGTTATCGGTTTATGGATGGTCCTTGGAACAGTCCTTAGGTTTATTATACATTCGTACAAATTGCGGGGAAAGCGAGTTTTGCGTAACAGTAAAAAGCTAATATTTACCTAACGGGAAAGCTGGTTTTCCCTATGAATAATGTCACCCACGAGTCACGTTGGTAGGAGGCTTCCTCCTCCTATCTTCATTCATTGACGTGGGCTATAACCGATGGGCATCGCGGATCGTTAACCTCACTTTTCCTAACGAAAAGTGTGAAAAATGAATCCGCGTTTTTAGTTCAAAGAACACACCCACACCGGGCTTTCCTCCGTAATAGCACGAGAACACCTCTGAACTGAAACTACAAACTCTCATCAGTCAACATCTCTCAGATCCGTCGCGTAAACTGTGCTTATTAAATTGTGATATTTAAGTTTTATAATAAAGTTTGATAAAAAAGAAAGATAATAGTGGTGTTACGGCTCAACCTTCTTGTCTTTAAAATCTAAGCCTTAAAATTACATCGTCGCTTGTCTATTGTCTATGGTCTGCCTTCGACCCAGTCTATTGTCTATACGCTGTGGATGGCTTCAGTGCTTGAGAAAACTAAAAAAACCAGATGTAGAGTTTTCTTAGAAGTGGTGACCACTTCAACACCCTCCCTAAAACTCTACATCCTTACAAACAATTATCTCTTTATATTTTTCTAACTCTTGTCGCAAATATCTGAACCTTGATTTCGTCAATGCCTTCACAAATACATTTGCCAGCCGCCTTTCTCTTTTCCATTCAAATTAATTTATTACTAAAAGAAACTACGAGAAGATTAAACAGATCATGTAGTTTTTTTTTATTAGAAGTGATAACCACTTCGACACCCTCCCTAAAACTCTACATCTCTACAAACAATTACCTCTTAATATCTTTTTTTATTTTTCAAACCTAACTTTTGTCTTAAATATTCACATCTTGGTTTTGACAACGCCTTTGTACATATATCTGCCAATTGCTCTTCGCTTGTTACATACGTTACATCATTTTCGCCTCTATTGTATAAATCTCGCAAGAAATGATATCTTACGTCAATATGCTTACTTCTTTGATGGTATTCTGGATTCTTTATTAATTTCACGGCATTAGTATTGTCTACACATAGCATATACTTAAAGATCTCTATTTTACATTCAAGAAATATTTTCTTTAGCCGCATAATTTCTTTCGCTCCTGAGACTGCACTGACATACTCAGCTTCTGTCGTAAATAGAGCTATACATTGTTGTCGCTTACATTGCCATGTAATGACCGCATTCGCATACCTACATACAACGCCTGATGTCGGCTTTCTTGTTTCTTTATCGCCTGCATAGTCAGCATCACTAAAGGTTTCGAGACTGCCTGCTTTCGTATATGAGTCCCATGTCTGCGGTCCCTTTTATGTAGCCCAAAATTCGTTTGACTAATTTCCACTGATATTTGTTTGGATTCTCTAAATGTCTCGACGCTATATTTATTGCAAAACTAATGTCTAGCCTACTTACGGTTTGTAAAAACATTAAGTATCTTACGGCTTCTCTGTATGGTGCGTTACAATCATTATTGCCTATGTTACTTTCGCTCCATTTAGTCTCGATAGGTATAGAAACACTGTTTGCCCCATTCATATTAAATTTTTCTAATATGCTTTCGATATACCTGCTCTGATGAATGAATATGGATCTTTTAATCTATTAATTTCAAGTCCAAGAAAACTCTTTACTTCTTTCGAACTCATAATTTTGAATTCTTTACTTAAATTATTGAAAAATTTATCGATTAAAGATTCGTCTGAAGCTCCTACCAGTCCATCGTCTACGTATATGGTCATCAACATTAATTTGTCATCTTCTGGATAAATATAAAAACAAGGATTTGCGTTACTCTGATAAAATTTTTAATTTGAAATAAATTTTGTGAAACGTTCCTTCCAACATCTTGGAGACTGCTTTAAGCCATATAGACTTTTTAGCAATTTACAAACGCGATTCGTACCATCATCATAACCTTTAGGTTGTTTTATATAGATGTCTTCTTTCAGACTTCCATATAAAAATGCGGTTTTAATGTCAAATTGTTCAAGGTGCAAATTATTTTTGGCAGTACTGAGAATTAATCTAATTATGTCGAACCGAGCAACGGGACTATAGGTTTCCTTATAATCTATGCTTTCTTTCTGTGAACACCCTTTTATCACAAGTCACGCTTTGTATCGTTCCGAATTGTCCGGATTTAGCTTTACCGTTAAAACTCACCTATTACTATCTTCTGATATTTTGGCTTTTCTACAAGAATCCACGCCTTATTTTCATGGTGCGATTTCATTTCATTATGCATAGCCGTTTCCCATAACTCTTTCTTTTCGGATCTCATCGCTTCGTTAAAATCCACCGGTAATTTTTCCGCTACGTACGTTACTGGGCTACCATAAAAATCGGTTCGTTTGATCTTACCTCTATCTCTCAATTGTCTCACATTCTCGCTAATTACATGAGGTTGTTTTTTATGTTCACTCTCTGCATTTTCATACGTACATGCTCATTGTTCTGCGCACACACATCTTCGCGCTCGACAATTTTCGGTAAACTTAAATTAACAAATTTCGCAGTTTCTAGTTCGGGCTTAAATATTACGTTACGGCTCAATATTATATTTCTTACGGTCGGCACGTACACTTGATAACCTCGTCCGTCATCTAGATAGCCTACCAAATATTCTTTGTTAGCCTTTTTGTCAAGTTTTCTTCTCTTTTCCGCGGGTATGTGTGCAAAGCACTCAGTACCGAAAACCCTAAATTTTTCTAAATCTGGCGGTTCCCCGTACCACAGTTCATACGGTGTTTTATTGTCCTGTCTTGTCGGCCTGGTCTTGTTTATGATATGCACTGCTGTAGTCATGGCTTCGGCCCATAAAAACAGCGGTAGATTTGATTTCGAATATAGCATCGACCTCCCTGCCTCTACTATTGTTCTATTTTCTCTTTCTTCGACACCATCCTGTTCAGGAGTGTATGGGAGGTTAGTTGTGTGCCTAATTCCCTGGCTTCTTAAAAATTCTTTAACCTCTTTATTTTTTAATTCTTTCCCTTCATCACTATGAATTTCTTTGATCTTACTGTTGAATTGATTTTCGACTTCTAGGCAAAAAGTTTTTAGTTTTTCGATTACTTCTGACTTATGTTGTAAGAAGTAAATTTTCGTGAATTTTGAAAAATCATCTTTAATTAAACATAAGAAAATAAAGTTTCTTGCCCAATGACTCGACTTCCATAGGTCCACATACATCCGTATAAATAATTTCGCGAGGTTTAGTCGCACGCTTGATTTTCTCGTGAAAACTCGATCTATGATGTTTCCCGTATTCGCAACCTTCACAGAAAAAGTTACTATCCTTTACAACTTTCATATTCGAATTCTTTAAAAATTCCTTAACGTGTCTGATGTTTTGATGACATAGCCGTTCGTACCATAACGGCAGCGTGTCCGCGTTTGACTCCGCTCTATTGCTAAGATTGCAAACTGGCGAGTATAACTCGCATATCGACCTTATATAAATTTCCGATAACAGAACCTCTTGCTATTACTTCCTGGTTTTGTAAAAACATACATTTTTTCTCTTCCTTTAAAATACAGAAATCTATGCCCCTTCTTGCGACAGATCTAATGAAAAATAGATTTCTTTTCATACCTGGTACATATAAGACATCGTTCATTGTACATGCTACCCATTTGCCGTCCACAAAAGTCTCTACCTTGATTTTTCCTTTACGATCGCCGATCTCTATCTTCACCGTATTGTTGAATTTTTCGAGGACGCTGAATCATTTTTGTCGTCCTGTCATGTGATTCGTAGCTCCTGAGTCGATTATCCGGACATCATGGTTTGCCGCTTGTATCGTTGAGGTGCTTCCTAATGGACCAATTCCACTATGATCTCGATTTTGATTTCTGGGTTCCTGCTTGTCTGTACTGTTGTTTCCTTTATTATGTTTAAAGCAATTCTTACTGGTGTGGCCTTTCCTTTTGCATATAAAGCATTTAAAGCAATCCTTCTTTAGTGGCCAACTTTTCCACAGTTGAAACAGCTTGGTCGTTGTTTCTCGTATTCACGTTTGCTTGACTGCTTTTGCTGTTCCCTTTTATAATTGTTACCTTTTGTTACCAGCGCCACCGATGTTTTCTGGTCGTCTTTTTTCCATGTGATTTCTTCCGTCATCAGCCTGGTACTAAGCCTGTACCCATGCACTGAATCCCACGCACTGTGAAAATGTTATATTTGATTGGCAACGCCGATAAAATGCGTGTTATTAGCATTTTTTCGCCAATTTCACTCCCAAGAGCTTTCATCTTCGCCGCTATCTGTTCCAACTTTGATAAGTTATGAGAGACATTTTCAGATTCTCCCCACTTAAAATCGAAGAACTGCTTCTGGACCATATTTAGATTCTCATCCGACTTCATGTCATATACTGCATGCAACTTTTTCCACATTTCATGTGCTGTTGTACAACATAAAAGAAGATCCAACGGTTTCCTTCCTACTAAGGTCACAATTCATTTTCTCGCTAACCGATCTGCTTCCAAAAATCTTTCACGGACGATTTCTTTCTCCGCGCTAATATCTAGATGACATAGATTCCCTTCACACACGTTGATTAGGTCGCCATCTTCTTCCAAAAGTGTATGCATGACAAAACGCCACTGGAGCCAGTTTTCTTCGCTACGTAACATCTCGATCTTCGCACTTGCTGATTCCATTTAAGAACTATCACTTACTTTACTAAGCACAACACTTTAACAATTTATTCACTTCGCGTTGCTACCTTACAATTTACAGCTCTGGGCCCATAACCTGTTGAGGTTATTAGATGTATGAATAGAGGAACACGTGGATAAATTGTAAAGTAGAAAATATATGAGATAGATAGGTCGTGATAGGTGCGAAGGAACACTTGCGTAAATTTCACAATATCTTTATTAATGTATACTTTATATACACTGATCGTAGCACTCGCGACCGCTATTATCGGTTCGCGGTTTGCGATTACATGTTCGCCTTCGGTTGAAGCGTTTCGGTGCACAATATGAGTTCGGACGATGATGTCGAGAAACTCGGATTGACTACCGGCTCTAATTAATTGAAGACTGAAGACTGAAGACTGACTTTCCGTAGCAATGATGCTGCGGAGGAAAACTATGCTAGGGTGTGTCCTAGGATAGGAGATTCGTCAAGGAAAGTCTTCGTTCGGGAAGTGAGGGAAATGAACGTTGCTGCTAATAGGTTAATATCTATGGCAATGGAAGAAGGATGCTAACCGCCCTTGTTAGCGGGTGGCATCGTACCTGAGAAAAGCAGATTTCCCGTATTTTTCCGTAGAGTGTGATAGATTTAAGGCCTATTAAGAGAAAGGCTGTTTGACCGTTTGGAGGACCTCAGTTAAATAAATCCTAAGATTCGTAACTGGTCCTTAGGCTAGCTGAAAATATTCTGCGATGAATGTATCGACATCTGGCAATCATCATACCAAAGAATAGGGTCTTTGTGTAGCGAGCCGCGGGACAGAAACTGTTGGATAGCTTACTGTCGACTCCCGCTACATATATTCTGATACAGAAATGTAAGTACAAGTAGGAATATAATATGAGCTGGTTCAGATCCGCACGCTAACAGTGTTACCCCATAACTGAAACCCCGAAGCTGTCGTCGCCTGTCTATTGTCTATGGTCTGCCTTCATCTCAGTCTATTGTCTATACGCTGTCGATGGCTTCCGTACTTGAGGAAACTGAAAAAGCCAGATGTAGAGTTTTCTTAGAAGTGGTGACTACTTCAACAAACATAAGTACCCTAAACCCAGAGTCAAGGACCTAGCCAACCAAGCACTCAGTCCACAAAAATTCTCTACTCCTCTAACCATCTATGCATAGGTACTTCAAGGAAATTAAAGCAGACCGGAAATCTATAGTGATCAATCAGAAAATAGTGTTCCCAGTTCACAAAACACGGATGACATCAATAGGCTAGAAAAATTAATCGCGAAACAAGCAGAGCAAATTAATAATTTGCTATCATTGCTTACAATCATCGTGGACAAATTAACACACTCCGACGTAAAATTGACGTAATGCTTATATCTGAAACTCACTTCACCGACAAAAATTATCTGAATATAAATGGTTATAACTTTTACCATACCCAACATCCCAGTGGAAAGGCCCACGGCGGCACCGGAATAATCATCAAGACCAGCATAAAACACTATGAGCTTCCATCATTCCAGAAGGACTACCTCCAAGCTACAAACGTAGTGATGGAATACTGGCATGGTCCAATCACCACATCAGCAGTATATTGTCCTTCTAGACATTCTATTTCCAAAGAAGACTTCAATAAATTCCTCGAAGACCTGGGCAATAGATTCATAGCGGGAGGAAACTATAACGCTAAACATACACAATGGGGCAGCTGACTTATCACAGTAAGAGGCAAAAATCTTTTGAAATGCATAAGCGCCAACAGATTTAACTACCTCAGTACAAACGAACCCACTTACTGGCCCACTGATACTGACAAACTACCTGACTTATTAGACTTTTTTATAACTAAAAACATCTCGCCAAGATATGTCCAAATCAACTCTTCTGTGGAACTCTCTTCAGATCTTTCACCCGACATAGCAACAATTAACTCGAAAATCAACCTAATGGCTTTATTCATAACCAACTCACAAACTGGCAGCTCTTTAGGGAAGTATTCAATCATTCAACGTCAGTCTTAATAACCCTAAAAACAGATGAAGATATAGAAGCAGCCACGGAATATTTAAACACCAGTATAATAAACGCTATCCGCTCGTCCACACCATACTAAGAGTTTTATCAATAAACATGAATACCCCCATCACATATTAAAAAAAATCGCAGAAAAACATAGACTTAGAAGAGTATGGCAGAGTCAAAAAACGCCTGACGACAAACGCAAGCTAAACAATGCAACTAGAAATCTAACCAAAATCATTAAAAATTATAAAAATGACTGTTTCCAAAATTATCTTGCCAATCTGTCTCCCACAGCTGACTCCAACTACTCACTATGGAAGGCTTCCAGGAAACTCACTCGTCCTCCGCAAATAATCCCTCCAATTCGCAATCCGCAAGGTGGATGGACGCATAGCCCTATACAAAAAGCCAACTTGTTCGCAAGTCACTTATGTAATGCCTTCAAACCGAATTCCTCCACTATTCCCGGAACAACGGAATACTTGCACTCTCTCTTCCAGATGTCTCCTCCTATTGAACCTTTCTCATCTCTGGAAGTAATAGAATTAACCATCGCCTAAATCCCAGGAAAGCATCGGGACATGATCAGATAAGTAACAAAGCTATCAAGGAGCTTCCCATAAAAGGGATTGCACTCATCACATAAATTTTTGATGCAATTCTTCGCCTTGAATACTATACTAAGTCTTGGAAAATATCATTGATTACTCTCATCCCTAAACCTGGAAAACCAATACACGAAACTAGCTCTTATCGCCCAGTAAGTCTTCTACCTACTTTGTCCAAACTATTTGAGAAGATGCTAACGAAACGACTCCTTCCACCCTCAAAGGATTTGAAAACACTGTTAGATCATTAATTCGGTTTTCGGAAGCAACATTCCACGATAGAGCAAATTCATTTTTTAACCCACAAAATCAGCCAAGACTTAGAAAAGAAAAAATATTGCTCTGTGGTATTCCTAGACATTCAGCAGGCATTCGACAAAGTGTGGTATGAAGAACTCTGGCTCAAACTAAAGAAAATCCTACCACACATGTTTAGTTGACCAGTCGTGGGGAGACGCGTTCGCGAAATATCACGTCAACGGGAATCGTAAATTCCCGTTACGATTACAATAATCGACACCACGAGATGATTGATCCCCTGATTTCTGTTAAGATAATAGGGGAGTTTGAGTTGATATAACGCTGCGTTAACAGGTTATAATATATATATATATATTTCCAACAACTTTATACACAAGATAATTACGCCGTTGCGTAAGATACAGATGAAGTAGACGAATGGTTGACGGGTGAGAACCCGATGAAGAGACGTTGACTGTTCTCAGGTGAGAGAATCAGTGTAGGGATGTGTAGACTGATCTGTAGATAGAGATCGAGTCTTGATAGAGTTTGACTATCCAGTAGTGGTAGAAGCCGTCCGATATGTTGGCTGATCAGAGGTGATGGAAACAGTGAAGTTCGTTCTCGTGTTATTACGGAGGAAAGCTCAGTGTGGATGTGCCCTTTGAACTAAGAACGCGGATTCGTTGTTCACACTTTTCGTTAGGAAAAGTGAGGGTAACGATCCGTGATGCCCACTGGTTATAGCCCACGTTAATGAAAGAAGATAGGAGAAGGGAGTCTCCTACCAACGTGGCTCGTGGGTGATATTGTTCATGGGGAAACCCAGCTTTCCCGTTAGGTAAATATCTGCTTTCTCCGTAATTTGTACGAATGAATAATAAACCTAAGTTCTGTTCCAAAGACTATCCAAAAACCGATAACACTTACAAAAGTAAAATTCCTTCAAGGTAATAGGATTTAGTTATAAAGATCAAACTAAAAGCAAACTTAAAAATCCTAAGCTTATGGTGCGTCCTTAAGTTTATTGAATGACGGTGCGGACCCTTGGCGGCTAGACAAGAGGGACGTCGCACAGATCATCTTACGCGACGTAACAACACACCTACTATTTCATCTTAAAATCTTATCTAACCAATAGACTATTCATGGTTAAATACTTAGACGCTATAACCGCAACATTTCCAATAGAAACTGGCATACCCCAAGGCAGTGTCCTCGGGCCTCTGCTGTTCACCATCTACACTGCCGATTTACTAATATTAACAGAGATAACCACAGTGACATTTGTTGATGATACAGCTTTATTAGCTTCCCACTCAGACCCGATAATTGCCTCCTCTACTCTCCATCGAGGTCTCGACTCTATGGAAAAGTGGTTCCACAAATGGCGCTTCAAAATAAATGAAAACAAATCCAGTCATATAACCTTCACGCTGCGAAAACAAACCTGCCCACAGGTGACCATTAATAATATTCCAATTCCAAACAAAGAGTCAGTCACATATTTGGGCACGATTCTAGACAGAATAATGACATGGAAACGACACATCGTAGATAAATCCAAACTATTTAAATCAAAATTTAAAAAAGTTCTACTGGCTCATTAACAGACATTCCAACTTAAGTGCGCAGAGTAAAATAATGCTATATAAGGCCATATTAAAACCTGTTTGGACCTATGGGATTCAACTATGAGAAGCAGCATGTAACTCCAACATAGAAATTCTTCAATGATTCCAATCGAAAACTCTAAGATCCCTAATAGATGCTCCTTGGTATGTTACCAACGAAACTATACATCGCGACCTCAAGATACCCACAGTTAAAGAAGAAATATCCAAATTCAGTAATAGATATAACATAAAAGTTAACAACCACCAAAACCCACTAGTTACCCAATTACTTGACACAACGGATCAGATCCGTAGACTAAAAAAAAAACTACCCTGTAGATTTAAGCATTAGATTCAACTAGAATCAAACATACTATAAACACTTATTAATCATATCATAGTACCACGCCAGAAAAATTTACTTAAAATTCTGAATGAGAATTGATTGTAAAATACATCCAAATAAAATAAAAAAAAGAAAGATTCGGCATTTCTTAGAAAATGGAAATTTATATCAAAACAAAACATAATTTTATTTTTCATTTTATTAGGCATCATCTTTAACTTTTACTTATAACTTTAAGTAATGTATAACATATTAAACTATAAAATGAAACCCATTTCCTTATTATATATCTCAATTTCCTATAACTGCTGTAAGACTTTAATTCGCAATACGACATAACCAGTGATAAAGAGCACATACAGGAGCATACCAGAAAATGTTAAACTCAAAATTTATTAAAATTGACATTCTCCTTTTTTCCCGTGAATCCGTCATACTTATACTTATTGTAAGTATTTAAGCAACCAATAATCCATTAATTAATAATTAACTAATATTCAGTATGACCATCTTGAACACATATATATTATTATATATAACAATTTCTATGTAAAATATGGTTATTTATATGTATTGGGAAAAGTATCGGGAAAATTATTAATTGTAGTATCCCGAACTATTTATAATTTATTTACAATAAATTAACTGTACAGATGTTAATTAGACAGGAAACGATGGTTGTTTAACTTGAACTAAATACAAAAATTGTGTTTTAATTCAGACAACTCGACAATTAATTCGCAACTCTCTCTCGACAACGCTAGCAATACTCTCTCAATAACGCAACTCATACTCTCTGATTTCTCAACTCAATTCTCTGGCTCCTCGACTCACACTCTCTGACCTCTCGATCAACGCTCTCTGACCCCCAATTCGTCCCTCTTCTCTAGCATTCCTTTTGTCCTCTCGTAACCTCACCACGCACACATTCCGCAAGGACTAGGTGACCTTAGTCACATAGGCTTTTTCTACGTAAGCAAACAACTGAAGGACGGACGACACTGTTTTTATAGTTTATTCGATACTTATGAAGCCTTTTTCTGTTCACGATACTACAGTATTAATTTTTATTAAACATATTAATATTTTGTTATTAAATATATGTTTGCAATAAATGTCTTGTACCTTCTATATACATTTTCAGATCGATTGCAAATTTTACCAATATGCTCACGATACATTGTCTCATCACAATCGTGCCTCATTACAATGCTAATGAAATTTCGAAATGCTTTGTATAATATGCAGCAAATATTTTTGTGAGCCACTGTATATAGATATTATCAACAGGAATTATACAACAGAAAGAATGAGTATAGATAGAGGAAAAGTAAGTAGAAAAAGTATACGTAATATTAAATGAATTTGTATTTATAATATTCTTAGGTAAATGGTGAATTTATATAATAAATGATATAAATGTCAAGAAAATTATATTTTTAAACTGAAAAGCATATTTCATTAGTAATAAAGAAAAAAATTATGAGTGATAGAATAATTTACTTTAATGTTAAAGGATATAAAAAAAATAGAGCTATGATTATAAGTACCAAGTAGATTGCAGTTATAAAAGATGAAAGTATCAACTGCAAATAAATAAATTTAAATAGTCTGATATATTTTTCATAGTTTATTATTCCTCCTCCAAATCTATAAAAATGGTAGATATTTAAACTCGATAACGCTTGAAAAATACATATATAATGTTATTTGAAAAATTGGTTGGTTATTTTATTTCTATTGAAAACTTTTACTTTTGGTATTTTGTTTACAATTTCGACTTTCCAGATATCCGTTGCTGAGTTTATTTAACTACAATTATAAGAGGCTGATAAATTCTTTATTAGTAAATGTGTTAACAGCCTGTGTGGCCACAATTTTAATAAGACTAGAATCGTTTAGAAAATATCTGCTATTTACAGTTTACTAGACCAACTACAACAGGATTATAAACACTTTGTGAAGATTCACTACTGAAACTTCATTTCACCAAAATTTCAAGAGGATTACAAATTCTTTATGAATATACAGTAACTCACGGAAGCATTTGAATATCTAATGTAAAAACCTTTTCTGATATACAAAATATTTTGAAGTTTCGTTGGCATTGTAATGGAACACGATTATTATGAATTTTCTCGCTACATCCTCCGTAATACAACGCCAGTGCTCAAGAAGACAACATATCAAAAGTGTACACATTTTATTTTATTGGTTTTATCTTGGTAATTTCGAATCACTTTGGGAAGAGCGAAGTCTATAAAAATATTAAAATAAGAAAACAATATACAAAATTGGAAAAAATACTAGTCATACCTTTATCTTTATGTTTGGGTACAGCAAAATGACGCCTGGTCCGGTGTCACGTAAACTGGAGACGTAGGTTTCAAAGGACAATAGAAATTGGTCTTTAACGGTGGTGAGGTGGTCGTGTGAATGTCAGGTACGAGAAGTGCTGTGATCGAAATCTCCGAGGAAACTGGAAAATTCGGACAAGGAAGGTAATCCGAGTGAAGTGCTAGTGCCTGTGAGAAAGTGGATATAGGAACCAGTAAAATTCGGTCTGAAAGACGGGACAAGTAAAAAAAAAAAAAATCGCGTGTGAGCTTATAGCGATCAGAACGCCATATTGCGACGCGCGACAATAGCGCCGCTGCACGAGCTATCCGGGGAACTACAAGGACGCAGCCATATTGGCACGCAGCGCTTCGCGTAGGCCATTTGAAGGTGGTAGTGACTGGCAGTAGTGGCAAATGCGGGCATAAGTGGCCATTCTGTGAGCCGTAATGGAGAGAAAAAAGAACATTGTGGACGAGGATAAAGAGGGGGATGAAACCATGAGAGGAAAGGGTGAAGCGGAATTGGCTCCCGAGCTTACACACGTTAGCACCAGACAGCGGTCCCTCTCAAGGAGGGGTTCTTCCGCTCTGCACTGAGCACGGGGAGCCTAAGAACCGAGGAAACGTCGGAGGAAGAAGAGGCCCCCGTAGTCGCAACGCCCCGCGCGAAGGAAAGGAAGATCGGAGGATCTTCCGAGTTCCCCATGGAACTGACCGAAAAGATGAGCTCATCTACTACGGCGGACATAGGAGCGGAACTGCTCCGTCGAGCTTCTGAGGTGACCAAGGTTGCCGAAACATCTCGCAACTTCAAGGGCACATACATGAAGTCGTTGAGGGAAACGGCGAGGTCCATCGCCGTTGGCGCAACAGAAATGGTGAGATAATGGCGCCTTCCCGATAATGAAAGGACGCAACACTACAACGACCAAGGTAGGACAAGCGGCTGCCATGGAATGGCAGACCGTTGAAAGGAGAAAGTACAAGAAGAAGGTGTCGGCGGAGAAACAACTGGCGAAGATAACTCCGGGGACAGGGGCAAGGAGCCCGAGAGAAGCCCCGGAGGGAGGATCGGAGAACGTGGGAAAAGGGGAAGACAAGCAGCCTCTCCCACGCACACCACGAACCCGAAATGCCTGTTCTGCGAGGTGCTCAGGGCACCGTCAGCACACAGAATGGGGGTTAGGGGGGGACCGGCCTGCGCCCCCCCCCGCCCCGAAAAAGGAAACAAGAGGAACCACCCGCGGATCCGCGGGTGCATATAGCAACAAAGAAGGCTCGCCGCCGCAGGGAACTCCCGACCCGAAGCCCACGAGCAAGGAGGCTGGCTCGGAGGAAGTCATGGAAGCAATGACTTTAGGGGATTAAGAAAATGCGCATCCTTTAGACCAACTTAGGATGGTCAAGACGCACGCAAGACCTGCTCTACCAAATCATCCGGGAGAGCATGGTCGCCCTAGCGGTGGTGGCCGAACCATACAGAGTTCCGGATGCTCCGGACTAGGCCGGAGATACGGACGAAATGGTCGCTATCACCTGGGCATCAACGCCGGGGGCGTGCGCCCACGGAATCTCGGTGGAGCGCGGTAACGGTTAAGTTGCGGTCGAGTGGGCAGGAATGGTAGTGGTGGGCGTGTACGTGTCGCCCAACAGTGGATAGGCAACGTTCGAGGAGTTCCTGGGCGGGGTTGGTAACTGCATCAGGCGGCGCCTTCCCCGACAGGTGCTCGTCGTGGGAGACTTCAACGCTCACTCCACGGAATGGAGAAACCCCAGGACCAACGCGCGCGGCCACGCGCTGACAGATTGGACCGCGGGTCTTGGACTCCTGCTGGTGAACAGGGGCTCGGGCAGCATTTGCGTGACGCGAAGGGGTGCTTCGTCGTGGATATCACATGGGCCACCAGCGACGCGTTCAGGCGGATCTCAAGCTGGAAAGTGGCCGAAAGGGTCGAGACACTATCGGACCACCTCTACATATTCATTACTGTGGCCAGCCGAAAAGGGGACGTGTGCGCCCGCCACCAAGGTGGAAGATTAAAGAAAGGGACGATGAACTGCTTCGAGCGGCCGCAATAGTGACTGCCTGGAACTTGGAGGCTTCGACGACGGCGACGGAAACAAGCGTGGAGAAGGAGGCCGAGAACCTCCACCGAGTCATAATGGCAGTTCGCGACGCGTCCATGCCGCGAACCACGTTGGATGCCAAGCGGAGCAGAGCAGTCTATTGGTGCACTGCCGACATCGCGGAGCTGAGGATGAAATGTGTCCAGGCTCGAAGACGGTACTAGAGGGCCCGCCTCAGGCTATAATGCGACGTGGAAGAAGTCTCCTTGCGCTACCGAGCGTATCGCGTACTACGGTGCTCGTTACCAGTGGAGATCAAGATCGCGAAGGACGGTGCCTGGTCTGACCTGGTCGAAGCAGTCGAGTCGGACCCATTGGGAAGGCCACACAGGACGGTGACGCGAAAATTTTGCGCGAAGGGCCTCCTGGCAACGACGAAGATGGAGCCAGCGCTGCTACGGCAGATCATCGGGGCGCTCTTCCCCCCGCAAGAGGATACCGCGGCGGAACAGTCGCGGGAACAACCCGGAAGGTGGAGTGGATTGATGACTGGGAAGTCACGGAGGAAGAGCTGTGGGAAGCGACCAGAAGAATGGTCTCCCGCAACGTGGCTCCGGACCCGGACGGGATCCCGGGCCGGATGACGGGGGGAGGTGATGGGGGTCATGGCTCCCAAACTTCGGCGCCTCTACACGATATGCTTGATAGAGGGAGTCTACCCTCCAGGCATGGCGGAAAGCGAGGCTGGTTTTGCTCCATAAAGAGGGTCGACCGACGACTTTGCCGACTGCGTACCGACCGATATGCCTGCTGGACAAGATCGGCAAGCTCCTCGAGAGAGTCGTCGCCGCCCGCCTGGAGCAACACATGTTGCGACGGGTGCCGGGTCTGCACGAAAGCCAGTACCGCTTCCGGAAGGGACGCTCGACGATCGACGCGATCAGGCACGTGCGAGTCCTCACGGAGGACATGGTTTCCTGGGATGGCATGGCATTGGTGGTGTCTCTAGACATCGTCAACGCATTCAACTCCATTCCATAGGATAGGATAGTGACGGCCCTGGAATATTTCGAGGTGCCCCGTTACTTTGTTCGGATCTCCGCAGGGAGGACTCGTTTATGTGAGTCTACGGGGGGCTGGAAAACCCACGTTTCCGAAGCAAGGGGGACCTTCGACACAAGCGTTCCGCTTGCGTGAGTCTCCTATGTACACCGCCGGGATGGTCGCCGGGAGTGTAAGGCGTTTAAGTACGGTTATGCTCTCTCTACGTGGTCATAGGTAGTAGCGCACCCACGATCCTGATTCCAAGGGTGGGATCGTTGGGGTAAGTCCCGGAAGCGTTCTGCACCGCTCCTTGAGGCCCCGCTTACGCGAGTCCCATCCGGGTCTGCCGAGTTCGGTTAGCAGGTTGCCGACCGAACAGGTTAGCCCCACCAATGACTTAAGATAATACCACGGGCGTCGAGTGTAGCCCAGAGAGAGTAGCCTCAGTTCGACCAATATTGGGTAAGGACCCGTGGTGGCAGTGGTTGATGACCAAGATGCTGGCAAGAGAGCCGGTGTATCCCCGAATAGCCTTCGGCGGGTGAGCAGCGTTTCAACTGCTCCGGAACCTTCCTGGAGAGACGGTAGGGTTTAGAAAACGCTCCGCTCGACCTGTGACGAGCGAAAGCCCCTGCACTCTTAGCTAATCGAGGTAGCAAGGAACTGGGTACCTTGCGTACTGGTTGGGCGTATCCCAACCCCTATGGCCCTGTCAGGGGCGCCTGGGTTCAGTTTAGCGTCTTCCTTACGCTTGGAATGTAGCCAAAAAATGGCATACCACCTCGTTCGGCTGATCCGGGCATATCTCGACGGCAGGTGGGTAGAGTATGCCAGCAGGGAGGGGAAGGAAGGCGGCCCATCGAGCGCGGCGTTCCGCAGGGCTCGGTGTTGGAACTGATCCTGTGGATTATCGCGGACGACGAGGTACTGCAATGCCCTCTGCTTCCGGGCGCGGCCATATATGCTCGTGGACGACACTAGTCGTGGTTGGAGGACGCAGGTGGTACGAGATGTTGTGCCTCGGCGAAGTCGCAACAGCCTGCGCGATACGCGCTGGTGCGCGGACTGGGCCTGAGGATCATGGATGAAGTATCTGGGCCTCATTATCGACAGCCAGTGAACATTCGGGCCGAACTTCGACTCCCTGGTTCCCTGTGTGGCCTGCTGTCGAACATCGGCGGGGCGGGAGTCCCGATGCGCCAACTATACGAGAGCGTTGTTCGATCCCGAGTGGTGTACGGAGCCCCGGTGTGGGCGGACGATCTGATGGCGAGTCGCCGCAACATCCTGCTCCTAAGGAGATTGCACAGGGTGACCGCCATCAGAATCGTCAGGGGATACCGAACGTTGTCCCACTCATCGGCGACCGTTCTGGCTGCGTCTCCTCCATGGGAGCTTCGGGCGTTGGTACTCAAGCGGAAATACTCCCCACATGAGAGCGCTGGACCCGGGGAGGACGCGGACGGGCAGGCGATCCCAGACGATTTGGGAACCGCCGAGGAAGATGCATGGGGCCAGTGACGGTCGAAGCTGATCATCAATGAGGGAGGCGAACATCGAGGCGTCGAGGCCGTCCTCCCAAGTTGGGAGGCCTGGAGTACACGCGGTCTTCCGCTGTCCTTCAGGATGACCCAGTTGCTCACAGGACACGGCGTGTTCGGCGAGTGTCTGATGAAAATCGGACGGAAAGCGACGGACATCTGTCACCACTGCAGGGAAGTCAGGGACACGGCGCAGCATACGTTGGAATTTCGTCCCGCGTAGAAGCTGCCCCACTACACCCTGCGTCTCGTCATAGGCGAGAGACTGACCCCCTTGGCGATCGTAGAAGCGATGCTGAGCGGGTCGCAGGAATACGAGGCTGTTCGCCTCTTCTGCGTGCGAGTTATGCTCGTAAAGGAGCGGGCAGAATGGGAGAGAAAGAGAAACTTTCACCCTTGTAGAATAACGCGGTGGAGGGGTGTGGCGGTCAGGTAGCCCAGGACCGCTTCACCGCCGCTCCCATCGGGTCGCTACTAGCAGGGGGAGAGCGCTGGGGGCAATAGCCTCCTCTAGCGTCAATTCATCAGCTAGGAAATCTTAGGACTGGCTCGATCAGGAGGACGCGGGGAGTGCAACGGCAGTAATTCGCAGAGACCGAGACCTCGGGATATTCTTGTCATACGCGTAGGCAGGCCATCGTGCAGTTTTAGTCGGTAAGACTCTGACACTGCTCTGCTGCTGCCTGCAGCGGCGTAGCGCCCATGAGGATTTCTCCACGTCCAAAAAAACGGTTTTAAAGAACAGGAAGGTTGAGCCGTAACACAACTATTAACTTTCATCACACTTTATTATGAACTTAATAATCACAATTGAATATACACTGAATTGACACGTACGTATGTATAAATTAAACATGCGATTGATCTAAGGGTAGAAAATCGGTAAAAAAAGATGTTGACTATTCTAACGACAGAGAATAATTAACATTGTGGCGGAGGAAAGCTAGTGGTGGGTATGTCTAAGGACACGAGATAAGCTAATTGGTTAAGGACAATTTTGGTTAGGGAAGTGAGGGCAATAGACATTCCTTCAGATTGGTGGACTGGGAGGGGTCTTAGCCGCCCCCGAGAGGAAGTTGCTATCGGAAGATACCGAACGTGAAAAAAACCAACTTTTCTGTATCTCCCATAGTAGACAAAAATGTAAAGGGCACTTGAAATAAAGGATGTTTGTTTGGTCTGAAGGATCTCAGCTAGAAGATTCCTGAGATTTATGATAGGTCCTTAAGGCTATTGAGGGTACGCAGTGAGGATCCGTAGACATCTGGTTGCCATCTTGCCCGGTGTGTATGGCCTTGCTTCTGATGCGGATTGAGATGTGGTTGATGTCACACCGGAATCGTTATCGGTATGGAAACCCGGGCACATTTACTACTTTGCACGCCACTGCTTCTGCTGAGGCAGCGTTCAGGAGTTGCATCGGCCAGAGGATCGGCGCGTCGTGAGGATCAGGCGACCACGTGACTGATTCTCGATATCGATCTTGGATCGATTTACGTATTGATTGGTGTTAAGGTACAGAAAGGATTCGGAAATACAGACAGTTTTACTTTATTTCAAATGCAAGCTCTACATATATATTACACTCTGAAGGCCTCGATAACCTACTCGCACGTACGCTTGTTATCAACCGACTATTCTAGGTTCTTCTAACGGCTTCCAATCGCCTTTGTCTCAACCGAGACCTTCTTTTCCTTTTACGTGGGGAAATCCTCATGGTCACCCCGGCGCCCTCTGGGTGACGACGGGGTAGTGTCGGACTCATACCGACTAAAACCCCACGGTGGTCTTCCTGAAGTTGCTAGGAGCTTCCCGGGGTCTCTCTCGAATTCCTGCCGGGGCACTCCGTCTTCTCCCTGTTGTTAAGGGAGACATTCTTTACCGAATTGTGCCGCTAGGGGGGGGCACACCCCCTAACGCCACGTTCCCTGGGCTGTCGTGCAAGTCCGAGGGGGGCCCAGACTCTCCTCGGCGCGACGGCTCCTTTAAAGCACCTAGGGCGGCGGCTGCCCTGCGGTGTACCATGTCCCTTCGGTGCGGCGCTCTAGCTGGATCGTGTCTTCTCTCCCTGTTTCTCTCCGCTGGCTCCTTCGCGAGCATGACATGCTTGCAGTAGGAACGGACGGCGATGAACTCCTGATGCCCCCTGAGCATGGCCTCGACGACCGCCTCGGGAGCCAATCTCTCGCCGATGGTGAGCCGCAAGATGCGGCGCGGTTCTTCCCACGCTGGACAAAACTTCAGCGTGTGCTGCGCCGTGTCTTCCTCCTCCTCGCAGTGGTGACAGATGGAAGTCACCTCCCGCCGAATCCTTAGCAGGTACTCGCCGAATACTCCGTGACCAGTGAGCACCTGCGTCATCCTGAAGGTCAGCGGGACTCCGCCTCTATCCCTCCAAGCCTCCCAGTTGGGAAGGACGACTCGAACGGCCCGGTGTGGCCGCACAGCATCTTCCTCGAGCAGCTGAGAGCGCCACCGTTCCCAGATCTCCAGCTTCGCCTCCTCCCGGACGTCTTGGGCCGACTGGCCGCCGGACGGCGTACCCCCGCGCAAGGGCTTGCAACTCGAACGGAGGGGACGCCGCCAGCACAGACGCCGACGAGAAGGACGCGGTCCTATATCCTCTCACTTTGCGGATGCCGATTGTCCTGTGCAGCCTCCTCAGCAAGAGTAGGCTGCGACGGCTCGCCATCAGGTCTTCGGCCCATACGGGAGCCCCGTAAAGAACAAGAGACCGGATCTCTTCCTCGTAGAGTCGGCGGACTCCAACTCCTGCCCCGCCGATGTTCGGTAATAAACCGCATAAGGCGTTGGCTGCGGCTGTGACCCTTGGGACCAGGCGCTCGACATGCGGTTCGAACGTCCATCGGCTGTCGATGGTGAGACCCATGTGTCTCATTTGGCATCTCACCGGGACTTCTTCTCCGTTGATGCTCACGCACAGTCCAGGAGGAGGGGTTCCTCTCCGGTGATGATCGAAGAACCACAAGGCCTCGGACTTGGCGACACGCTCAAGTCGAGTCTCTGGATGGCGCGCACCGCGCATGCCACGGCGGCCTCAGTGAGGCTCAGAGCGTCGTTCAACCACCGTCTCCCGGCCGGCACCAAGGTATCGTCGGCGTAGCACACCATACCTGCTCCCGGAGGCATGGGACATCGAAGGACCGAGTCGTAGACCACGATCCACAAGATGGGTCCCAATACTGAACCCTGTGGGACTCCACGCTCGACCGGCCTCCTCTCTTCCCCATTCTTGCCGGTGTACACGACCCACCTGTCTGTATGTCCGAATGACACGAACGAGATACGACGGCACCTCAAGGTGTTCCAGGGCCTCCACTATCCTGTCCAAGGGAATGGCGTTGAAGGCGTTCGTGACGTCCAAGGAGACTGCCAGCGCCACCCCTTCTCTGGAAACCAAGGCCTCCGCCATGGACCTCACTCGCTTCACCGCGTCCGCCGTCGAGCGGCCCCGGCGAAAGCCATACTGGCTATCGTGCCATCCAGGCATTCGCTCCGACATATGGGCTTCCAGACGGGCGGCAATTATCCTTTCGAACAGCTTGCTCACCTCGTCCAGAAGGCACACCTATACGCGGACGACGAGTCCAACGGACGATAATCGTCCGTAATAGGACTAATCTCGCCGTCCGCCATATCCCGGGGTAGACAACTTCCCTCAGGCATCCGGTGAACAGGTGTTGTAGACGGGGAGCCAAGGTGTCGATTGACTCCACCCAAACCCGGCCTGGTATTCCATCCGGACCCGATGCCACGTCGCGGGATACCATCCTCTTTGTCGCTTCGAAGAGCTCCTCCTGGCTGACTTGCAGCTCTTCCCTCCACTCCATCGTCTCGCTGGGGGAGAATGGCCGTGGTTGTCGCGCATCGCTGTCTTGCCGTGGGAACAATGTCCCGATGACGTTGGCAAGCAATGCCGGATCCATGTTTGCGGTCAGCGGGGGGGGGCGCCGAAGGTCTCAACTTCTTCGTTACTAATCGGTAAGGCCGCCCCCACAGATCGGATTCGACTGACTCGACCAACTCCATCCAGGACCGGGCTTTCGCGATCTTGATTTCCCGCTGCAGAGCGCGTTTTATCTCTCTGCATGCTTCGTAGAAGCGGGAAATCTCTTCTTCGTCGCGTATCCGCATACGACGTGCCCTTTGGAATCTCCTGCGGGCCCGAACGCAGCTCGCTCGGGTTTCCGCGATCTCGGGGGTCCACCAGTATACACATTGGTTGTGTCGGCCACCGGGAGCGAAGCGCGGCATCGAGGCGTCACACGCCGCGCTCATGTCTTTTCGGAGGCTCTCCGCCTCCTCGTCGACGGTTCCCGGAGTCGTTTGTGCGTCCCAGCTACAGGCAGCGACCGAGACTGCCGCCTGGAGCGTATTCTTGTCCCTCTCTTTGAGTCGCCTCCCTGGTAGTGGGCGGGAATGGTTATACATATATGTTTAGCATTAATTACGTTTAAAACAATTCTATTCACAAATGCTGTATCAAATACATTTGTGATTTTTATGAAATACACATATTTTATATTTTAGAATTTAAAATACTTTCATAGCAAAAGTCGAAGTTTCTTTGGTCAATCACTGTACGCTACTTTATTCGACTACATTTTTAATAGGACTACAAATTCTTCGTAAATATGCGCTTTAATATCCATTTCAGATCATTCGATCACAATCTCAACAGGATATAAATTTTTCATGAAATTATACTACTAGTAACTTATTAGATCATAATTTCAATAGGATTACAAATATTTTATAAAGGTGCTACTAACAGTATGAAATCAGATTTTTCAGATTAGATATCTTTCACTAATATGTATGGCCAATATTAACTTATTTTAAGTAAGGGGTACAGTACATAAGAGTACAGTTCACATTTCGAGACTTCTAACAATGATTTTTCATCTCTCAAGTCTTGGAAACTCTTTGAGTGAAACTTCATTTTTCATTAGTCTGATTGAAATCTAACTGCTTGAAGTAAGAATAGATCATAAACAGTTGACTGATAAAAATCTGAATGTTTTTCATGAGACTAATTTAAAATATGTGGTTGGAGACTGATTGCTTCCAAGAACTGATGTCCTATTTGATGAGAATCATGAGCTTAACTCGAAATAAATTCAATGTACAGAATAAAATTGCACAGTATACACTTTCAACTATTCGAAGATTATTGTTTCAGAAATCGTTAGAGGGTAAATCAAATATCACACAAATCATATTTATTCAATAGCTCATGTTATTAATAATTTTTTAAATTCATTTATCGTACTACTAATATTAGAATATATACATTTTTTCAATATTAGGAGAATTTTTTTAATGAAACATTATTAAATAATTTAAGAACTGCAAATATACACACACATGTAAAGATCACAAAAGATTTGGAGTGGTAGGATGAGTAAGTTACTTAATCCATTTTCACAGGGTGATAGAAGAAAAAAATACATGTAGCGATGAATAAAATAATATAAAGCGATTTCTGACTGCCATAGATGAGGGTTATCCATAAGAAATTGTGTGATTATTCTTTACAAAATATAATTTTCTAATTCACAGATTGAGTACGTCATGACTTATTACCGAGAAGCAGGTGTATAATAGTAATAGCTTATAACCAGCTAACTGCATGCGTGATCTCTGAGCATGTGCAGAAACTTGTTTCAAGAAAAAACATTTTCTTGTTTCATTATCTCGTACGCGACCAAGTGACAATATATAACACACATAAAGCTAGAAAAATACTCCAGAAGCTATATAAGAAGCGATATATGTATATTGTTTATAAATTTACATAGAATACGTACAAGGAAAATTAATCTGCGACAATACTTTTGTGTTGAATATATTTGATATAAAAGCAAAGATCTTTGACGCTCTTTTAACAAAAGCGAATAAACTTTTTACATACTTTGTATTACGTGGGCTGAGTCTCTATCTAGACCAGGCCACACACCGCTGGAGAGATAGGAACCAGATGCTTATGGTTCCTCATTGCGTATCCTCAATAGCCTCAAGGACCTATCATAAATCTTGGCATTTTCACACCTAAAGTCCTTCACACCAAAAACAATCATATTCTATTTTGAACGTTATTTATATTTTTGTCCACTACGGGAAGATACTGGAATGTTGGTTTTCCTCACGTTCGGTATCTTCCGTTAGCAACTTTCTCTCGAGGGCGGCTAAGACCCTCCTAGTCCACCACCTTCTTATAACCAATCAGAAGCAATGTCTATTACCCTCACTTTCCTAGCAAAAGTATCCTTAACAAATCAGCTCATCTCGGGCGCTACGCACACCCATCACTAACTTTCGTCTGCCACGGCATCGGCACTGAACGTCACTTATTTTACGTCTTTAGAATAGTCAACATGTCGCGATACTTATTCTATAGTATCTCGAAGTCTTAAAACATTTCTCGAACCGTCGTCATCCACACTTACGTCACGTTCTCGACTTTGTATATCAATCGATACTTACTTATACTTTCTCAGCTTATATCTCTCTAATAAATAAGCTGTTTGAATAAACTTTAATTTATACGTGTTAATTCGGTGTATAATCATTTCAACCACCTAATCGCAACGGGAATTTACGACTCTCGCTGACGTGATATTTCCTGAACGCGTCTCTCTGCGAATGGTCGAAACACCTTAAATAGCGAATATTGGTTACTGGTAGTGATTCGTATAACTCGGTTTATTTATGATATAAAATTAACGACCTTCATTGGTTTCATCAGTTTCAAAATATGTGACTGATGTCATATCTTTTCATAGCTTTTCACTACAATTTTTAAAGAAATAACTGCTATTAATAGTAAATGGGGAATTTTGAAATTTCCTTAAACTTTTTAATTTCCATATCTATGTAGTATTAGAAAAAGACAAGTTCCATCTTGCACCTCATTCAATTCTGGAATTTGGATCATTCGAGTTTGCTACTGAAGTAACGTACTATAAGAATAACTGAACTTCTCTGATTTTCAAATAAGTTTTTGAAATATTTTGCTGGTAACCCTAACTTTCCCTAATTAATAAACTAAAAGTGCTTTGGTACTACAAGAATAATAAGATTAATAATGAACACATTACGGCGATATAAATAAGTAACATCACCTTATATCATTATACACAATAATACAATTAGATCACAAATTAAATAATTAAAAAAAATGGTGTTCTTAGGAACCCATCTTAAATTTTGACTTCGCAATGTGAAGCTTTGTACTATTATCAACGTTCTAAATATTTTATATTATGTAAATGAAATAATAATAACGAGAAAGTTTGTGGAGATATAATATACCTGATAAGCAAAAAATTAGTAATTTCTATTTCTAAATCTTTTTATTAGTATATATATAATATAAATAAATTTGATATCTTCATGTCTTTGATATCGTTTTATATCTTCATATCTTCATGCCTTCTCTTATATGTTACTGAATTAAAAAAGGTATAAAAGTACTATATTTTTTAATAATCTACTACTGTTGCAACGCAACAATACGATTATAAAACCATCGAGTCCTTAGAAATAGTTTAAGAATCGATGGCTATATATAGTTAAGGAAACCTCAACGACGCGAATCTTTTTGAATTAGCATACCTTTCTTTCCTTTTCTTAAATTCAGCACGCTTTGTTATTTTATTGTTTGCGAACCGTTAGTTGAACACTCGAACATGGCACGCCGTTACCTCAGTGCCTGTCGCTACCTAATGTGATCAGGACGTAGGGGTTGGAAATGAAGATTGAAAACATGCATTCACCAATTACCTATTCTCTCCTTACTTAAGTGACTATCTCCAGTGATTTGCCTTTAACGATTTACCTACAACCATTTTTTTTACTATAATAGAACTAGTCTATAATAGAACTTTAGTACGTAAACATGCATTTTTTCTACAAGTCTACATGTTTATCTTGTTTTTTTCCGAACAGTCCTCACGCTTCACAGAGACTCAATTGCATTAAGTTGCACTTCGAGGTAGTCTTGTGATAGTTCGCGTGAACGATCTCGTGCTGCAACATTTTGTGATTGTTCGTGCCTGATCATCTTGGTTTATTAAGTGCAAGTGCATTCACTAAAAGACGCTGGTGTATTGCAACCTCAGTTCGGAAGAAGTGGATTCACAAGGCAAGCTTGATTACCACGGTATCGGTCACAAGCACTGTCACAACAACTAGAATCCGCAAAAAATGGCGTACGTTTACTAAAATACTAGCGTGCGATTAGTCTCATTACACGACTACACCAAGGAAATAGATCACGAATACAAAACCTTTGTAAAAACGCAAGGTGAATTAGACTCTGCGGATGAAACAACGAGGGAACGGATCTCGTTTAAAAACCGTTAAATTAGCTGCAGAAGTCGAGACAGAAAACGAAATTTCTAGCAGTGGAGATACGAATTCGCAAACAATAGATCAAAATACGGTTGCTAGCAAATCTGGCATTAGTTTACCAGGGCGTCATTTCCCAGTGTTTGATGAAAAGTACGAAGATTGCCCGCAATTTAATATCTGTAAAAAACTGATGTTTATGTAGCGAAGTAGCACAATTAATGAAATCGCTCGATAACTCAGCAGCCAACTACGCATACGCTATTGGAAAACAGTTGTAACAAAGCAGCAATCATAGGAGCGAAACGTGTAAGTGTGTTAGTTAGAACACCGATGTGGATCACATCATCGCGAACTCCGCCAGTTTTAAATGCATTGGGCCAGCCGTCAGTCGATACACTTCTGAACCATTTATGTTTATTGCGATTAGACTACATTACCAATGTAAAATGAAAAGAGCACACGCGAGACAACGCGTTCCCAAAATTAAAAGAATAATTTACGTTTTTATGCAATCGATATCAAGAACTAGAAACGTCCGGGTATATCAATACGCAATGCGTTAAACTCCCAAAATAATTGGGGAAAACTAAATAAGAATCCGTCCCAATCGGTATACATCACACAAACTCCAAACATTTGCAACGTGTGTAGCAGCCTTCATGTTGCACACGGATGCAACAAGCTCGAGAAGGCAACTGTGACACAGTAGGACTAAATCATAAAGAGAAAATATCTATATTTCAACTGCTTATGTAAGGGACACTCCATATCCAAGTGCAGAAATAGTGCATTTGGATGTGTAAGAAAAAACGTAACACCCTGTTACATATTGGAACAAAGGATAAAGCATGACCTTTTTCATCGGACCAACATTGTACGACCTCCCTCAACACATTCACGCATTTTCGAATCCTTTTGTCTACCGCAATCATAAATATGTTTGACTGGAAGGCACATCCTTACCGTTGCCGTATATTGTTAGGCTATTCCCAATCCCACGGACCAATTTAGCACGAATTGCGCAACTGTTTGATTCGCTGAGACTTCTAAATCCCTTCATAGCAAAGGCCAAGCTCTTTATGCAGCAGCTCTGACAATTGAAAATCGATTGGGCCGAATCAATTCCAATTGCACCATACACCGTATGGAAATTATTTGAATTGCAATTAATTGCCATGGAACCGATCTTCGGCATATGGTAATCCGTAATACGTTTAATATATTCCAAATCACGCGTCGCTCGTCTTAAGACTTAACCGCTTTCACACTTAGGACTGTGCGCTGCGGTGTTGCTAACGATGTTGCATCAGTTCATCGCTCAAGCTCGACATTGACGCAAGTACCTCCTGGACGAATTCAATGATGATGCTCCATTGGATAAACACTTTATCTCTTTAACGTATGAAGCAAAAACTTTTGTTGCCAATCGTGTTAGTGAAATTCAACGGTTAACTCGCAAAATCCCATGGCGCGACGTATTATTTTCTGATAATCATGTACGTTGCCTATCGTGAGGCGCAGAGCCGCGCAGTTTAATTGTTAACCTACTGTATTATTGGGCTTCGCGATGATTATGCGAGGAAAAAAATGCATGACCAATTACGATATGATTACCTGTCGAAGTCGAAGTACCTGAACATCGATCCGTATTGAGCTTTATCACACAAATTACTGATACCGTAGAGTTTCTGAAGCGTTTCTTGTCTGTAAGTAGATTCGAAACACTATCGCATACTATCTGCCGTTTTGTCACAACGCGAGACCCAATGAGAAACAAACCAATCCACTAAAACCTTAATGTAGCTCTTTACACGATAGAAGTAATCTTTCGATCGGTATAAAGAGTAACATTCGCCACTGAATTGCGCAAACCTGCAGCAAAGATGACATCCCATCAAGAGACACTAATCGATCTCAACCCGACGATGAGTCGACGATGGAATAGCAAACTTAACGATTACTTAAGATAACAAACATCCAATCTTGTTGTTTGCTAAACACCATCTCACAACACAAATCATTCGAGATTCACGCAGGTATTCAGACAATCTTAAACGCCGTGCCACTACTACTAGCCGGTCAATGCGATACAAATGGTAAAAATGTGTATTCACACATGCGTTGTATGTCACTATGCGAAGCCAAATATAACAATGTATCAAATGAGCGACATTCAAAAACATCGTGTGTGGTTCAATTACCTGTTTCTTGCGACTGACATCGACTATAGCGGTTCGTTATTTATTAAACAGCGAATCAAGCTCAACATAAAGCGTATAAAGGTTTTCGCAGTTATATTTGCATGCTTAACTTCAAAGACCACCAACTTAGTAAGCGCCTTAACAACCAAAACCTTTTGAGCACTTAAAAAGATTTTTCGGGGCGTGACGAGGCCACTAACTTATATTCGAACAACACAGAAACGTTCGTAGGAACCGACTACCAAATTCGAGTCATAAATATTGCGATTACATGTCTCCCCGCGTACAATTATGTCGATCATGCCTCACATCACATTTCATTTTACATTTCAGCCCTTCTCGTGCATCGCATTTCTACGGCTTATGGGGGGGGACGGTGAAGTCCATGAAAAAACACTAAATACATGTGATAGGAAAAACAGTATTATCATACGAATCCACTATTATCAAGCGATACTCAACTCGCGACTCCTCACTGTGTTATCGTCTGATGCGACCAATCTGACTCACACCTCTACATTTTTTAATTGATGACTTAATCGCTAGCATGCCTGAAGTAGTAGACGTTATAACACTTCTCATCTCTCGTTTGTTAATGTGGCAACAGGCCCAGCAAATGCGTCAACATTTTTGAACTCGTTGGCACAAAAAATACCTTAGTAGTTTCGCAGTCCGTAGGAAATGGCACGTCAATACTCCCATCACAATTAAGTAGGGTTCATTCGTGATCCTTCGAGAAGACAATGTTTCACCTATACTCTGGCTGCTGGAACGAAGCACCAACATACATCCAGGCTCAGACATCTCACGAACACCGTTAAGATATCCAACGGAGCGCACAAGCGAAGCACAACACACAGCTATCTTCTACCGGTTGAATCAGATGCGACATAACCGCACTAATATTAATATAATCCTGTACATAGCGTTCAAACCATTGTAATTATTGTAATTCTAAAAACCTTTTGTACATAAAACAATTTCGTATAGTATCAACTTTATCGATATTGCATGTATTGACCACGTACGTCTGTCATCAGATCTCCATAAAAAGATTATTTTTTCAATACATTGTATATTTATTATAAAACTTTATTATAAAAACATCTATATCTTATTTAACAATTACCTCAATAAGATGTCTAATTAATTTATGTTAAATTATACTATACAATTCCTCTACTCTTATAAAGAATACATTTATCTTATAACAAATAAGTTTAATTTTTACATAAAATTATAAACATAAGGCTACGAAATTAACTACTTAAAATTTAAAAAGGTTAAATTTTATTTCTTACGTGAATATAATCGTGAAGAACTTACTAAATAGTACCTAATATTGGAAGACAATTACGATACAACTTAGAGATAATAAAAATTTTCTGCAAAGAAAATATTATCGACTTCGAAAAAATATAAAGTATAAATAAAAAGCACGAATAAGGAATAAATAAAAATATAATTTGGACAGTGATAGAGAAGGATATTTTTATAACTTAATATTGTGTCATATACTATTTTGCAATGGAAGTATACGTGTACTCAAAAATGAATCCGCAGAACAATGTTTGCTGCGGTGGTAACATGAGTTGAAACGTATATTGAGAAACGAAACAAGAAAAAACGAGAAAAGAAACAATTTGCTTATGCACAGTAAATTAGTGAAATAGCACTCGCCTATGCAGCTCCTTTGAATGCAATACACGAAGAAGAAGTAATTGTGGAGGAGTTTTGCATTCAATAACGTTAACTAATAAACGGCACAATGGCAATCGTAAAGAAATTTGTATGGTGACTTCAAAGAGATTAGCTGGAAAAGAGGAGAATCGCCAGACTCAGTATTTTTAAAATTGACGACGAATCCATTGGAAACAGGTTCAAGAATACCAATCGCTACATTCCGATATTCTCAATAGTAGCAACATCTCAGGCAACGAAAGGTAATGGAAATATTCAGCGAAGATTGTTACCGGTTATCCTAAACTGGACAGCAACCGTACGTGAAGTACAAGGGGCTACGTTAAATAGAACTGTAATTAATCTTGTCAAAGAGAATTTTGCAAAGGGCAAATGACGCTCTTAGTTGTGTGAAAAGTATAGATGGCCTAGCCATATCTGATTTAGCACTAAACAAAATTGTCAATAAACAGCATGACGAAAGAACACTTACAGAAATGCAGAGATTACGAGGACTTTTTTCACAAGAAACAGCTGAGGTCTACTTGCTATAACCAATGTGTAAAGACACAGCGTAATTATATTTGAAACGAGGAATTAGTAACAAAACAAACAGACAGATGTACTCTACCAATTACACAGACAATTTTGCAAAGAAAGTGCCCAATCCCACCGCTTCCAGCGACTAGTTTGTGAAGGAAATATCAGACACGGTGAAATGAGCTTGTTATTAATCTATTAATTGAACAATGGAAGAATATACCCTACACGATGTAAAAAGAATTATCTCGGTATCAGTACAACTTGTAGAACAGTCACTGAACACACGTAAATAGAATTGGTGAGCAATAAATTCTTTGTAATAGCAATAGTTAACAATGAATAAATTGGAAAAATTGTGGAAATGGAACTACTCGTTGAACTATTCCTAAAGATGGAAAAGATCTCATTCCGATAGTTTAATCCAATACAGAATAATATGAATTATGAACATACATAAAAATTGGATTTTTGCAAAAAAAAAGGTTTACAATGAGCACAGCGAAAAAATTATTTAATAGGACCAGTGGGAGAACATATCCTATAAAATGCAAAAGAAATCATCCCGATTGATCAAGCCGTTTCGTTTTGCAAAAATCGCAAACATACGTTAGAAAAAGAAATATGTGTATATGTTTACATATATATTATATTCATCGAACTGGGATACCTTCCCTCTTTTTCGAAGTCGGTAGAAAAATAGAATATTCAAAGCACTATCTATATCGTTAGTGCAGGCGGTCAGTAATAAAGTGAGCCAATACAAGTTCGTTTGAAGAGTACACTGTTCAAAAAAATCGAGAGAACTTGAAAACGGTATTGGTTTCTGTCCTTTTACGGTTTATGTTTCCCTGAACTTCCACTACTGAGTTTGAATTGATTTTAAACTAAAATTACAGCTTGCAGTATCGCGTTTCGTCATTGTATTTGATTGCTTGATACATTAATAATTTTTTTAAACTCGTCGTTTTTAGAGTAATGAAGGAATCGTAAATAAAAGTGAAAATACATTAATGAATTAAATGAATACTACGCATCTGTATTATTTGAAATTTATTAAATGGCGACTGATATATAAAAATAATAACCGAAAAGGTGAAGAAACTTCAATAGGCCAAGTGGCCCATCGATATATCCTCGGCCTTTCAGTCAAATAGCCGTACATGAACATGATCGCGAACGGTTACGGAATACGTATATGGTGGGGGTATGAAAAGATGGCAAAGGGATTCTTGCAGGGGAAAGACCATTAATCGTCACTTGTTAATTGAGAGCCTAGTTACGAGGAGTTAGTTAGTTGCGAGTCGGAATTTGAGTCGAGAAAGATGAGTCGACAGAGAGTTGCCGAGTTGTTATGAGTCGTTAATTATTGGGGAGCACGAGGCGGGTATGGGTTCCCAGGGTGTAGGACCATGCCCTGGGAAACACCGATGTATCTGATATCCTCCTACAGCCGGGTGGTGGCTGGTCGATGCCTTAGGCACCCTCCAGATTGCCGATCCGGTGCGGAGAATTTCGGAAAAGTTGGTGGGCCCATACCTGCCAAGACCACTCACCTCGCCTTCTTGTGGGGCTCCCTGTCACCATGCACCGGTTCGGCCGGTGTGTGGTGCGAAAGAGTGAGTGGCACCAGGACAGCAACTATTGTTGACGACAAGGCGAACCAAAAGAAAAGAATCATGAGCCTGGACAATATGAAAAGCAACGTTTACGGTGCAGGGGAGGGATACCCCAGTACCGGCGCAGCCGCGGGTTGTAAAGCGGGCCCCGCTGCGTCGTCATTGAGCAACCGTGGCCGTCCGGGGGTGCATCACCAGGCCCCCGGAAGCGCTCATGCGTCTGGTGAAGAAGTCACGCGAGCCGGG
>JACXIL010005346.1:0-17600 GCA_014737365.1 Bombus soroeensis
GATCTGTTAAAGGCAAGTTTTCGTTGGTAGTAAGGGAATAGGTTTTATTGGTGACAATAAAAAGGCCATTCCAGGTGGTCAACATGTGTTAGACAGACGGCAAATGCAGGTAGAATTGGCAAGTGATTGTTTTTGGTCTGAAGGATCTTAGGGGTGTATAGGCCAAGGTTTATGATAGATCCTTGAGGCTATTGAGAGAGTGTACATCTGGTTGCTATTTCTCCCGCGGTGAGTGACCTAGTCCAGGTAAAAAGTCGCCCGACGTAACAATGTCCATTTCCTGCTTTCGTCTCCCCATCATAATCCTTTTGTAGAATGCCTGGAACTTAGTCAAGTTGTCATCTGGATTACCTCTTCAAGAATATTTTCCGTCGTCAATGGCGCGCCGACACAGCTGTCCGATTCGGTCCTGTCGAAGATCCACCTAAGGCAGTGTAACAACGTATGCTCCGCGTCGTCTCCTTCTGTGTTGCAATCCCAGCATCTAGAGTGAACCTCTTTGCTGATCGTACTACGGTACACGTTGAATATCCCGTGTCCGGTCAATAGTTGCATCGTCCAATGATCAATATTTCTTTTGCACTTCTTGAAAGTACAAGCGTCCCCTATTAATTTCTTCTTCCAATTGTCCTCGCTATAAAAGCTCCATTCTTCCCTCCACTTGTCGTCTTTACGTTCTTCCATTGCCCTCATCCTTTCCACGAAATTTGAGGCAATTCCTGCTCTAGACCTGGTTTCATAATGTTCTTGTTGGTAATTCTTCTTTACTTCATACATCTCGGTCCGGAGCTCCGCTTTGTAGTAAATCGGCATTGTGCCCGTCAATACGCACGGCGCTGCATGCGACACAGTTCTGTAGGCCGTAGAAGATCTTATGATTGCTGCCCTTTGTGCGCTCTTCAAGGTGTTTTTGTTTTTCTTGATCAACAGCGCTTTGGCTCATACCGGGGACGCATAAAGCACCACTGACTCCCATACGTCCTCAGTGCCCCCATAAGTGCATCGGCCTTTCCACAGACTTTCTCAAAGTGAGCCTCGAACCTCCTGCAGTTGCGCAAATGCACCCCAAGGTATCTGATCTTTCTTGGTTCTCTTCTTCTTCATGGCCGCCTTCAGCTTCACTGCAACCTCATCCGCCGATACCTTATTGTTAATTTCAATTAAGATGTACCGTGCCCTGGTCTTCCTCACACCAGTTGTTTCCCTGAGCACATCTTTCGCTCCCAATACCTCTCTGTAAGAATCTATCCCGTAAGCATCCTGGCCAACTTTAACCAGGATCGCTTCGCTCCTTCTCCTTGCTACTATATCCCTTCTTTCTTCCTTACCACCTTTATTTCTGAGTGCCTCCTCATCGATCTTATCGGCTACATTCCTAATCCTTCTTCGCCTGTCGATCACCGTCCATTCGCCCTCGCTTTCGACATTCTCTCTGTTTCTACCACATGCCTCAGCATATGATAGCTCCTCTTACCTCGGCTTTTCCTATTAGTCGTTCTTCTTTCCTGCAATGGCGATATTCCTTTCCTTTTCGCCGACAGGTCGACCTCGGTTTGGACGGCTACCGACACGCCACCACGGTGTATTTCCTCTCGTTCCTTATGAGTCATCTGGGTGGCCACCATTCTCCTGTAATGGCGTCCCCTTTTCGTTTCGGCGTTGATGTCAATCCAACGCCTCAGGTTCCTTGTTTCCCTTGCGCTATCAACCTTCAACTTCTCCAGCGTCGGATCACCCTTGCTGGTATAGCTGATTCTCCTCATCAGTTTCTCCATATTCATTATAAGGAATCACATACTCTTCATGAGTCCCGCGACATCCATTAAGCTTAGCGTTGCACCTCTGCCTTCGTCCGCAGAAGACCCATCCTCCATGGCTCCCTCGTTGTTTCTTTTAACTCCAAACTTTTTTTCAACAACGTCTTCTCTTCCTCCTACAATCTCTTCCCCTTTCTGGTTCTGTTCGTATCGGGGGTCAGGTAGCTACTTTGATCGGTCAACTCCGCTTGGAAGTCAACCTCCATCTCACTATCCTGACCCAACTTCTCCTTCAAGATCGGGCTCCTTTCTAGTCTTCGCCCCGGTTTGAAGGGGTCTGACTCCTTAATGCTATCCTTCTTTCTAATCTCCTCTCTGTGTCGCTCTCAACGAGCGATTGGTCCCCGGTCGCTTTTACCGAGCGAAAGGTGGCCCTGGAACCGACCATCCTCCAGTTCTTCCTCGCCCAGTCGTTTGATGATCGTCGGATCGAGCCTGAGGAAGCACCACCCGCAATACCGACGCGGCTCCGAAACCCCTTGAGCCGTAATTTTCTTCCTTCTCGTGTGACTCCCTGACCTGGAATCAGGTACGTTCTCGGATCCGCTAACACACTGCAGCAGTATTTCATAGAATGTCCTCGCTGGTCTCTCGCGTTGCTTGGAGCCTCGGCTCGTAACAATTAAAAATAGTAATGTTATGTATAAAGTAATGTTATTTCATTTTTGAGATTCTAAGATCATAAATGTTTTCTTAGATGGGACTCTATATTTCTCTATATATCAGTTGACTTGATGCTTCCTCCTCTATAGAAAAGTGTCAATGTAGTATTTTTATTTGGAAATGCTTAGTTTAAGAGGTATTTCAATTTTAATTTCATCAAATTCAGTGTGTGAAAAACGAAGAAAATATAAACACGGTGCTACTTTACGCCCTACCTTGTTTGTCATACGTAAACTACATTTGTATATTACATTGTACACCAAGTAATTTTGGTCCTAAATGCTTTAATCCTGTTTTATACAGGAAAAAGATACATAAAAATAAAAAATATATATATAGTTCTATTTTTATAAAACGGCGATTACTTAGAAATCTCATAAAAATGCTCATTTAGCTAGAATAACATTGTCCTAAGAATGTTTTTCATAGGATTATGAATAACGGAGATATCCAAGTGCTCTCATTTAAATGCCGTATCCTGTACAGAATACAATTATATTTTAAAAATGACGATCA
Organism: Bombus soroeensis; assembly: GCA_014737365.1. Taxonomy (NCBI): domain Eukaryota; kingdom Metazoa; phylum Arthropoda; class Insecta; order Hymenoptera; family Apidae; genus Bombus; species Bombus soroeensis. The sequence goes on from JACXIL010005346.1 coordinate 2,997, forward strand.
CCCTCAAAAGTTTGCATTAACAACAAAGAATTTGGAAATTTGCGATCATCGCCAATTTCGAACCGGTAATAACCGATATCAATGACTATGAAATGTTTGTCAAGGTCGACATTTTAGACTACTTCATTATACATATGTACAACCGTCGCTCGGCTTTAGTTTCCAAAATATGTCGTATACTACTTCTGACAGGATGTGTTTCGCAGTGCACACACACAGTTCTAGTATTGTTTACTTACATGTTTTCGTATCTACATTATAGCAAGTTATGAAATTCGTTGTTTGCTTGTGGCTTAATTGGTCGCATTTTTATTTAACCTTATCAAACTATTTCATGAGGGGTTGAAACAGAAATATTTCAAATCAAATAAAAAAATCTAATAACTTGTTACTGTTAGAAAATAGATGTGTGTACATCTGTATTGTACGAGCAAGGAATGAAAGAGAGGAAGACAAAAAGAAAACGCCATGAGACGAGCGCATCGCGTGTGTGTTGAATGAATGAATGTGCAATAAAACAAATTCATTCCTGTTTGAAATGTATAAGAGAAAAGAGCGGTGTACATTAATACTTCAAGTTATTTCGTTACATATAAAGTTGTTATTATTTTACATATAAATTTTATATTTAATAAAACGTTATAAATTATTACTTTGACAGTTACAACTATTGGATATGCCGGTAACGCAAGAGCAAAATAAGTTTAGATTCGTATTAAGCTTTATATATTACCGTTAATATTGGCGATATTTCAGCCACAATATTGACAACAAGCGAATATTTGATTATCAAAATTATACTGCCGTCTAAACGGAAACTCAACTAAGTAGTCAATATAACGTCATTTGCAAGGTCTCTCATACGTTATATATTTTCTGTATGTGCATTACTGTTTTGATTACTATTTGGAATGTAGAATGTCACAGACCAATAACATACATGTGTAAACAGCAAAATATCATATAAAGTATCGAATACGTTTTTGCGAGTATCTTGAAAACTAAGGTCGAACTGCAGATATATATGCATATAGGGAAAAATTGCTCAGAACGTTGACCTTGATGATATATTTCAAGGTGAGTGAAATCGACAAGTTCGCCCACGATGTAAATAATTACCAATAATCTTTGTACAGAAGATATACCAATATTTCTTCCTTTGCAATTTGATAAGATAGATACGAACATCACTGCGTATCACTTATAGGAATACACGATAGGTATATATAAGTGAAAACAATGAACATGCAATTGATAAACTTTTACAAATTTATCAAAAAGCAAAGCTGCAACGAAAAAACGTTATCTTTAATTTTAATTCTATTTTTGTTTCAAATATAACTGTAGCTATCTTGAAAATGGTCAGTTGCATAAAATAATAAAAATCGGCAATTTCAAAAATTGGTACAGTTGCCTACGTATGTATGTGCGAAATGAGCACGATCCTAGCTGCAATCAGATCAATTAGTACGCTTACTTACGCCATGCTTTACTTTACGATTTCATTGTATCTCATCCACTTGGTACGAATAGTAATAGTAAGCATAATTTGAGCTCTTTGTTTCAGCTGAAAATCGAATTCGAGGTCTGATTCTTTTCGAATTACATGCAGCCCACGCAGACCTTAGTAGGAGACATACAGAAATGGAGATTTTAGTGCCATTATTGGTAAGATGATATATCAAATTTAACGCATACTTAAATAATAATATATGTATCTTCGACCAGTCGCGGGAAGACGCGTTCGCGAGATATCACGTCAACGGGAGTCGTAAATTCCCATTACGATTATAATAATCGACACCACGAGATGATCGATCCCCTGATTTCCGTTAAGATAATAGGAGTGGTTGTTTTGGTATAACACTGCGTTAACGGGTTATAATAGATATATTTCCAACAACTTTATACACAATATGGTTACGCTGTTGCGTAAGATACAGGCGAAGTAGACGAATGATTGACGGGTGAGAAGAGATGAAGAGACGTTGACTGTTCTAGAGTTGTAGAAGAAGCGTCGCGACACGTTGACTATTCTAAGGACGTAGAATAAGTAAAGTTCGTTCTCGTGTGATTACGGAGTAAAGCTCGGTGTGGGTGTGCCCTTTGAACTAAGAACGCGGATTCGTTGTTGACACTTTTCGTTAGGAAGATAGGAGGAGGAAGCCTCCTACCAACGTGGCTCGTAGGTGACATTGTTCATGGGGAAAACCAGCCTTCCAGTTAGGTAGATACTAGCTTTTTACCGTTAGGCAAATACCAGCTTTTCCCTGTAATTTGTACGAACGTATAATAAATCTAAGGACTGTTCCAAGGACCATCCATAAACCGGTAACACTTACAGAGTTAATAAACTAAAAGTTTAAGTTTATGGTGGGTCCTTGAGGTTACTGAGGGTACGCGGTGAGGCCCTACACACATCTGGCCTCCGATGTGGATTGACGTCGCATGAGCGACGGTTACGACCGACATACACTATCTCTGTACTTATACTTAAAATGCTTTTAATATAATTATCTATTACATTCTTACCACTCGTCTCTTTAATAAACTAACATGTTAATACGACGTCAAATACTTAAAATTTTGTCCAAGTTGACTGGCGTTAGTTGCAAAGTTCGTTACAAAAAGTTGTATGGTACTCAATCGTTCGAGGATGTTTTTCTACTTATTCCACTATTTCGTAACGAATGTAATAAGTGTAGAATATTGTACTTATTAATCATTTTGAAAATACTGTCGTCGCATAGCAATTTTCTATAAAAATTTGGAGTATAACAACTTGTAAGTACTATCTTTATAAACAAAATAACTGATAAATAATTGATCATTTTTAAGATCGTGGAGTCAAAGATCTACTAGTGAAAAATAGTCAATAAGGAATTTTTTATAATATTATTAATCAGTAGATTCAACACTATTAGTCTTTGTTGAATATATAATCCATTTATATTGTAGGCGAGAGAGAGGGAAGTAGAGGGAAAACAAACAAGTATGTATCCCCTCCCTAGTATTGGAATACTAGAATATTAGAATATTCACATAACTCTGCTCGCCACGTGGGCTACTCGCCGGAGATCTAGGCACGAGATTTCACACTGCACTTCTCTCTTTTTTCTCGACGTAGTTCTAGGCCATCATGCAACGCTCACAAACATACTATGGAGGGGATAATACAATACAAATGTACCATATATTCGACATACTTAAACAACAAAATACATTTTTTGTCTTATCTTCGGTCGCCCTTGTTTCTATTCTTTTCGGTAATATACGCGTGTTCTAACGGTAATTATAGTTCTAACGCGAACGGTAAAGGGCTGGAGCATTTTTTACACAATACGGTAATTATACAATATTAACAGACAATTATATAAATTGTGAACAAAAATGTCTGCCATCATTTATTTGCACTTTACATTAACAAATATTTGATTGTTTGTTTCTTTTTGCAGCAGGAGTCAAAGAAGTATTTAATTGATGGCTATCAGTTGCTGAAGTATGAACCAAAAGTTCTACCGGAAGGAAAAATAGCTCAACATGCAGAAAAGAATTTACACGAAATAAATAAGCTCTTAAAACGATTCAACGTAACATAAACTTTATCAGTACGTAGTTTGCTTAGTAAGTTCAACGTTTGGGAGTAAATATTAAATGAAAAACAAAATTGTATATATACATAGCCTTCGTAGACAAACATATTGAAATAAATTTGTTAAAAAAATTTTAATAAGTATAATTACAAGCGGTAGTTATCATGTATTAGCATTCTTTGATTGAGGGATTCATTTTTAGCACATGTTGGGAAAAATTAACGTGGAATCAATGATATAATTTATATTAACGGTCCCTTAATTTGGTAGGCAATTTTAGAAACTTCTAACGAATCAACAATCTTAGATCTTCTGGAAGGAATACAGCGATAGAATAAATTCTCCAGACGCTTCGTATTTTGGAAAAAATACCGAATGTACAACATTAGGGATACAGTAGGGGTACAATACAGTACAGGGCGGGAACAGTAGACAAAGATCAAAAGTTTACGTATCAGGGAATATCACCGTTGTAACGACAAACCTTATTTCTTTTCAGTTTCCTGTGAAAAAAGATTTTGCTACTAACGAACATTTCCGGCTAAAGCGAGATCGAACATGATACAATTTAACTCATATTTATTTAATTAATCAATAATTCGTTCTTTCTATCATCGTTTCTGGTAAATTCAAAAGTAATTTTAACAAATAAGTAAATTTAACAATGTTATTATTATAAAATAATAATTTATTATTTTGTGTCTAATTTATATAATTCATATTTAATTTATTATTTATTATTAATAACTTACTAATACTATTAATGAAATAGTAAAATATTATACATATATGTATAAATGATTTGCTTTATACATATACATCATATAGGTATCATATATACAAATATGTACGAGAGAGGAAATTTCTTACTTTGCACGTATCTACAAATTTTATATTATTTTATGTAGGTTCTAAATTTATGTGGTAAATAACCGAGTAATGCAAATAAATCATGATTGGCGATACAAAAAAATTGTAACAAAAAATTGTTAAATTTGAACTCACAAACATAGACCAGACAATATTCAGACTTTGCTGTACTACTTTAGAAAATGAAAGAGCATAAAAGAAAGCAAATAAGATTCAGAAATGAAAGAAATAAAAGGAAACAAAAAAGCATCTAGAAGTACAGTGAAATATAGAAAATATATTTACCATAGTGATTATTATTTGTAAATATAAAATAATTGTTAGGAATTCAAGTGTCCTGCGACATTTGTGTGTCTGATGAGTGGGTATATGGATGTCGCTGGCATGCTGTTTGTAACGTAGCGTTGATACGCTTCTTGTTCTCTTTTCTTATTTATGGTTTTCCGTTGTTCCATTCGGTTCGGTATGCATAGTCTCGGAAGTCGGCCCTTGTGCGTGTGTTGTAACGAATAGACAATGTAATCGACGTGCGCGTTTCCAAGTTTTAACAATGATTTTGATAACTAACATCAGATAGTAAAAATAACAATGAAAAGGAAGTAGAAGAAAATTTAAATCAAAATATTCCCAAAGTTACGATAGAAAAAAATTGTTCTCTTATATTTTCCAACAAAAAGTTAAATATAATACAAGATTTCATTAAAAGTTAATAAAATTTCAAATTAAAATAACAATTTTTTAAACTAATTATCTTTATTTACTTATACTTACTAGCTTTAATACCACCATGAGAAACTTTTAACAGAGATCAAAAAATTCAATATGAAATACAAATTTTAAATATAATTTAATATCTTCTTTTAATCTCTTCTTTGTTAAATATTTTATCCTCCTATGTCGAATGTGACTCAACATCAGTTTTTATCTCAGGAGCACTTTGTCGAGTCCCACTCAACATTCTTTCAGTTCCACTTTTTTTTGTGAAATGTGCGAAAGAAAACAAGGATTGTATCTTGGAAATTGTTTCAAGATATATCATATACTTAAAAATTACAAAATATAACAATAGCGTGAATAAAACTGGTATTTAAGAGAATTTGTTTCTTCCTTTATTTATTTAAATTGTCTTATTTTTTAGTTAAAGTAAATTTCAAATAAAACACTTAAAGGCGTTGGGAGCTGCTGGTAATGAAATTGAAATAAAATTCTAATATAATAAAGATATGCCTTAATTTTTAAGAAAAGTCGTATCATAACTTTCTTGTAACTAGTGTTACAGTAATACAATGATATTGTTAATTAATAAGATCTTAATATAAAAAAAATTATGTAATACTATCATATTGTAGAGTAAAATACGTAAGACAAAAGATACAAAATAAATATTTAATATTTTTCAACACTTCTGACTTCATCTAAGTAATTATGATATACAAAAAAACAATAAATATAACTAGTTAATCTAAATATGGTATAAATTCGTTTTACATGTATTGTATTCACTATTGCATATTCTAACTCACTGCATTATAATTTTTTTATCATGTCAGTATTTTTTAATTTCGCAGGAAATCTATGGAGAAGTACGTACATACATATGTATATATATATTACATACGACATTAACTAGGTTATGTTTAGATCACCACATGGTTTATACCTAAAATAGAATGTAGTTAGTTGTGCTAAATGATTTCATATTATTTAAATCTACATAACAAAATCCGACACAGTCATGTCCTACAATTCTTCTACTGAAACGAATTGTATTTGTAGTGAAGATATTAAAAAAGATGAGGAATCTAATTTTGATTTGGTTTTAAAAGAAAAGTGGATGGAAGCTCAGAAGAATGGAGTGTTTCGTTATATTTTAAACATTCAAGATTCGAAAATATTGGAAGGCAAATATCACTTTTTAGTCCAGGTAATGTTATTAAATAATTATTTAATTTATTTTTTAGTCATTTTTTAATTGTTACAATTTTGTTTAAGTAATATACTAATTTACAGGATAAAATATTTTACATGTTTTTATTGTTTACTTGTCAATTGTGTAAATGTATGTTTTAATTTTACCATCTCTTGCATAAATATTCTAAGATAATTTTAATAACTACAAATATGTTTCGTGTATTAATGTCATTAATACAAAAGTACAAGTAAAATTTGTTACGTATGCTTATCTCTTTGTTTTAATACTCACGAGTCCAGTTTGTTGATAACTTATAAAATAAAAATATGCAGACAAAATAAAAATATTTACAAAATCAGTGACAATTTACAAAAATAAAAATAAAAATGAAATAAATATTATGTAACTGTAATTATATCTAATAATATAATATAGGTAATATTGTTTATTCTAAGAATTTTTATAAGAGTGAAATTATATAAATTAATTTTATAGTGCAAAATCATATATCAAATAACAGTTAAAGAAGTAGCAATGAATATGTCATATTTGTTATTATATTGCCAATACAATATTAGCATTATTTATTTATTAATCAATGTATTATACTTTTAGGAATATGTATCTATTAATGAACTAAAATTATTTACTGTTTTATGATTTATAATTATGAGAATCATAATGTTTCTCTCCTCGATTGTATTTCAAAGAACTTATAATCCTTTAACATATTGGCATCAGAGCATTTAGAAACTCATATATATATATATATATATATCATTCAGGTTCTAGCAAAGGAACCTAAATGACATATATGTGAGTCACGGCGCTAATGTGTTAAGTTACTCCAGTATGACTTAGTTAATATAACTCTATTTAACACAATGAAAGGAAAAAAATAATTATATTGATTCATATATATGTAAATTTATAATTAACAAATAACAAGGGAACTGCAAGACATTTGTATTACCGATTTAGTTAAAATTCTGCATATGGGTAGGTCCTTGCTCTGCAAAAATATTCCATTATAAGAGCAGAGATCCAATATTTTTTGAAACATTAGTGATTGAAATTTTACTACTATGCTAAAATGTGGTTCAACTGTGGTATTTAATAAACAATGCGGTAGTATGATGGTATTTGTTAAAGTCCCATGCTAAGATTCAGGATTCAATTCTTCTGTATACATATAATTTCTGTTTTTCGATATTTTTTTATTCTATTTTGTATTCTACTCTAGTTTTTATTTTATTTTGACATAAATGTTTTCTGTCTTCTTACCTTATTCTTATGATAAATAGCATTTTATATCAACAATCATAAATATAACATTTATAAATGAAACATAAATATAACATTGTCTTTTTCTGCATAGTAAATAAATCTGCAATACTGTAGTATTTAGTATTTTAATGCTCATAGAGTGCATGATACATTGTTAGAAATTTATAAGTAGAGGAGTTCAATGATGGACATTTTGACTACCGCCAACCTCACATTCAGAAAACTTAATATTTGAGAAAAATCATATTGCATGCCACAGTACAGTATTCATTGAAGTATACAATTGTTGACTAACCAGTTAGCTGTTGCGCCTTCGTTGAAAACTTTGAAAATTGTGTATCTAAAATGTGTCGCAAAAAGTAAGCGATGAAGTATACTAGCCAAATACAGAGTATGTGTGGCTGTTATAATATAGAATTAAGTTGTAATGAAATGACTGTTTTATTTTTTAATTTTATTACTGACATGAATCGTCATAACATAAAATATTGCTATTTTTTGGCATGATGAATATACCCATCAAAAACAGCTAACTGGTTAAACATGCCTCGCTGCTATAAACTGCTATTACTAAGTTGTTGTGACTAACATCTTGTTAACATCTTTTTGCAAAAAAAGATTAACATGTGTGCATTGCCAGAGTGTTAGTTGGCAAAATGAGTTGGTATTGATTTGGACAATAATGTGGTTACCTATGGCATGCCAGACCTACACAGTTTTGTTTATCTTCTCAGCATCGAACATTTATGGTGGCCGAGACTTTGTTGAAAGACTTCTGTACTCATAAGCTTGTACATGTACCTGTATCTGTTTGCCAATAATATACTTTATCTCGCAATGGGATGTTGCACCTTCATTTGTACATTTAGTCATTAACCAAATCTTGGAATACTTGTGTCTTGTGAATATGACTTCCAGTAACTTAATCCATAGAAATTGTGGTTAAAAATTTACAAAATATCTAAACATCGTAAGGAATTTAAAATTGGTAAAATGTCAGCTTTTATCTAAAGCTACTTTTATCTAAAAGATATAGCCAGTGAACGGGGTTAAAAGAGTCCTTCAGCAGAATTTATGTAATGATGTGCCATATGATAGTTTACCAAAAAAAACATCTTATATCAAATTTCAACTTTTTTTCTCATCTAAAAAATAATTGATCTTATACTGACCGCGAATTCACTCAACTGCTTCGTGAGTCACATTATTGAACAATATTTCAAATTTACACAAATTCTAAAATTTCATACTATATTTATTATATATAGAAGATATTAAAATATTCAAAACATAAAAGCCACTTTCTTGCGCGAAATTCTCGAGGAAATCGATTTTTAACACATTCATCACTGGAATATCTTATTAAAAAGTCTAAAAATCTATAAATTTATAAATTCTATAATTTTATATATATTAGGTTGTCTGAAAAGTTTCTTTCGTTTCATAGGGTGATAATAGATGAACAACAATTTCTGTTCTATATTGTTTTATTGAATTAGGTATGATCCATTTCATTATATTTCTATTATTATGTTCATGTATAATTCAATAAACTAATATAAAACAAAAAACATTATGCGTCTATTATTTCCTTATAAAACGAAAGAAACTTTTCGGACAACCTAATATATATATGTAACTGTATGAATAGAATAGATCACAAGAGAAGAACGTTAGTAACGTAGAGTTATTTAGGACTTAGAAAATCGAGAATCGATTTTCCAAGTAAAATTTGTAGTGGATTTGTTATTAACTGTTATTACATATATATAATCTATAATTCTATAAATTTGTCATCTTTTACAAAAAGAAAATTCTCAGAAAGTTTATAATGTTTATAATGTGCCACAATTTTCTGTAAAAATTTTTTGTATGATGTTTCTCTTTGTTAAACTATTGAATAGTTCATCACCAGAGAAATGCGGTTTGGGAATCTCCTTAACCATGTAAATAAACCCCTTTGAATTATAAATACACTGAAATTCATCTGTCGTTTAGAGAGATATACATATTTCCAGAAACTGCTAAGCCAATAAATTGTTTAAGGTGCTATATACAAGGTATTTAAACTGGACAATATTTTATGTAAATCTAGACATTAAATCCAAAAATCAAAAAACAGATTCACAAAAGAAAAAATACATTATAAGGAGAAGATGGAGATATAATAGTAATTTATAATATTAGATTGATTTTTAAATGTACTGATAGTTTCTATTCATTAGACAGAGGCATTAAATGTCTAAAATATTTAATGATTCAAATTTTTATAAAGGTTTTATGTGAACAATCCAATTATATATTGTCCTCTGACAAAACATATCATACAAACATGTTTTAATCATTATATAAATTTTCTTTATTATTAATAATCTTATAATAAATAGTATTTCATTTTTTAAATATTTAATACTGACAACTTTTATTAATTTTAGCTAAATATTGATCGCGGTTATAAAAGAAGATCTCCAGAAAATATTATTTCAATGAACCAACCATTCAATGAGAAAGATTTTAACTTTACAAAACTTGTGTCAGAGGAACAAATAATGAATTTAAATAATACAGACAAAGATGATATAATTGCAATTAATGCTAGTCCGATTGAATATTGTCATTCTCTGCTGTTGCCACAAAGATGTGAACGATTACCTCAAGTTGTAACAAAGCATAGCTTATTGAAAGCTGTTGAAATGTTTTCTATGAGTTTGTCTTCGTAAGTATATTCCACTTTTGAAACAAAGGTAACGGAAATTAAATCTCTAATTAATTTATAAATATATATGTCGATAGTTAAAAAGTGCAATGTCAAAGGAAAGTTAATAAAACATACACAGTACTCTCATAAATTTCATTCTTCTTAATAATATTTATTAAGCATTATTCAGTTAATAAAATGAAATTGTTGTAGTAATGCATTATGAATAAAGAAGTAATTATTTTATGATTCTATTTTATTTTTGAAACTCTAATTGTTATAGCATAAAGCTTAATAATTAATGATGCAATTCCAATTTAATAGGAAAAATAGAAATTTTGAAATTTTGGCATGATTTATTAACATTTTCTGACATTTAAAAATATTTACATTATAACTATTTACAATATCGTATTGTTGTTCACATTTTATAAGTGTTTCCATTTGACCTTATTGTATCATTAATCCCTTAACCTGCAACGTCGTTAGAGACGTGGTACGTCCTTCGGGCCAAACATAACACGTGCACTTTGTACGTGAAACTTTGTGCATTCTGCAGAATACATGCGCCAAACACTTTTTTTTCTTGCCCGCATTCGGAGGTGCAGTATATTTTCTTGAAAAATATTAGAAAGGTACCCTTAAAAATGTCTTAAAAAAAAATGTTAAGCGTTGTTGAGGACATTGAAAGTTCTGCTAACATCGCAAAAAGTGATTTGATAGATATTTTAAATAGTGATAGTGATAGTAGTGATATTTCACTTCCTGTACGAAAACGTTGTAAGCGACTGGTTATCGAAGATGATACCGACGACGAAGATGTAACGACGACCCAAAAGTCAGGCATCCGCTGATCGTCGTCACCAAAACTGAAACTGGTCAGAGCAACATTCACGAAAAGAAGAATACCCGGGTAAAAAGAAAAACTGGATTCATTTAAACACTATCGTACTCGTCGCGACAGTTTCAATAGTACAGACTCCAACGACAGTATAACAACCACTATGAGCAAAAAATCGGAAGACACATCTTTTGTTAGCTCTATGGCTACAGGTGTGGATCTTCAGACCATACTAGACGCTATATATGTCTTGCGTAAACAACTACACAACGAAAGTCAACAACGCGTTAAAGAAGTTGAACTCTTAGGTAAGAATATCGCTGAACTACAAGAGTTCAGTCAGTTACCACGTCTGAGGTCAATTCCATTTGTACCGGAGACGCTAGTGCCAGCACTATTCAGAAAAAGCGACCACCTGTTCCTAAAAAGATCAAAGTAAAGCCTAACGAAACGGATAATGTAGACAGTGAAGAAGACGCGGTAAGTTATGACAATTCCATGTACAATGCAAAAACCTGTCTAGACTTCATTCCTACACTCAATGGACAAGACGATATAGGAGTAGAAGGGTTTATTAAACGGGTAACAGATGCTCGATCCGAGTGTCGTGAAAAACACGCATTATTACGCCTAATTTTGACACAAAGAATCATCGGAGAAGCGGAACGCAGTATCCGCCACATGGAAATCGAGAGTTATGAAGATCTGTTTGAAAGCCTCAGAAAATTTGTATCCGTGAGTATTACATCTAATGGAGCCCGTGATAAATTGCAACGTACACGACAGAACATTAACGAATCGGTACACAGTTACGTGAAGAGGTTTCGATACAACCTCAACGAACTAATATACGCACTCTAACATGAAATTCGAGACCCAATTCGTCGAGCAGTTGCTATAGATCTTGAAACCGAACGAGCCACCAAAATCTTTGTTCTAAACATGAAACCCGAAATAGAAATACGCACATCGGCCACAAGACCAAAGAATCTCCAAGAAGCACAAGATACAGCTTTCGAGGCTGAGCTACTCATAGGGGAAATCGAACGCAACAAAAACATAGTAAGAGGAAAAGCAACGAATCGACCAATTGCGAGACCCAACCCCCGATTTCAAGAAACACCCAATGCAAGAAGAAACATCACACTCGGCACCGCAGCATTATCAAAGCCAATAAATCCACCTACGGAAAGAAAAGCGATCCAGAACACAAAATCCTCCCGAAAGAAATTACTCAACCACTGAAAAGGAACTCCTCGCAATCGTATGGGCAGTAAAACGTTTGAGACATTATTTGCTAGGAAGATATTTTCTCATAAGAACCGACCATCAAGCTTTAACTTGGCTTAAAAACTGCAAAGACCCCTCATCACGACCAATTAGATGGAGATTAAAGCTAGAAGAATACGATTACGAAATACAATACCACGAAGGAAAAGATAATACGGCTGCTGACGCACTTTTCAGACAAACTATTAACAATTTGACGACTGAAGACCATCTCCTTGACGAGTATGACAAATGGGAGCAAGACACCGACACACTTCCTAAACTACTAAAGATAGTCCCCAAACGAAAAATCCTTCTTCCAAATAACAAAAGAAACTCTAGGACCCTACGACAAAAAGAAATGGTTAAAGAAGATCATAGAATCAGCTACCACACATAAAAAGTTAGGTATAGAGGACAACAGCTTCGATGAAATCGAAAAGGCACGAATAAAAACATTTTTGATGTATATTAATGACAAGATAGAAGAAATAATCCCGTCATACGACCCGATTAAAATTCGAACAGACGAACAAGTTGACGCGATTATAAAAGAAAATCATAACGACGTTTTAGGACACTTAGGTATACAGAAAACTTACGCAAAAATCAAAGAACGATTTAAAATCCCACATTTGTTCTCAAAGGTAGAGGAATTTATAAAAAATTGTGTAGCATGTCAAAAACAGAAACTTGTCAGAATCCGCGCGAAAGACATTCCCGTGATACCTCAAAGCTTCACTGAACCAAACGAAAAGATAGCAATGGACATGATTGGTCCCATGCCAAAAACTAAACGAGGAAACCAGTATATACTCTCTATTCATGACGATTTGACCAAATACCTGATATTAACACCCCTCGAGACACAAAGAACCGAATCCATAATAGATGCCTTATCGAATCATTACATTTGCATCTTCTCAGCACCAAAAACTATACAAACAGACCAAGGACAGGACATTATTAGCGAACTCATAACGAAATTCGAAGAAGCATTTAAAATAAAACATATAAAAACAACCGGCTTTCACCCACAATCTAACGGGTTCCTAGAAAGAACACACGCAACGGTAAAAGACATGATTCGAACAAGTCTAAACGACTCGGACAAAGAATGGGACGAAGTATTAAACTTCGTATGCTTAGGACATAACACAGCAATACACGATGCAACTGGTTTTTCACCTTTTGAACTAATCTTTGGACGAAAAGCTAACCTCCCATGCTCAATATCCAGAACCTCCAAGTACACGTATGAAGAAATGTTTACACTATGGCAAAAACCATTAGACAAATACAAAACACTAGCTAGACGGACACTTGAACAAAGTAGAAAACGCTACATGCGAGATCAACAAAGACAAATCATTAAGACACAAACGGTATTTAAAGAGGGAGACGCGGTTCTTATACATAATGATCACAAAACAGATAAATTGGACGACGAATGGTTAGGTCCTTACTACATCGAAAAGGCTATGACTCCTTATTACGAAATTCTAATCGATAATCAAATTAAAAAGATACATGGTAACAGAATTAAACCATACTTTCCAGGGCGCTCATCTCATGTACAACCCTCGTGCTAGGATTGGAATTAATACCGATCGAAAGTAACGCAATTTTCCACGAGAAAATATCTAGAGGCTATTTGTATAATGAAAAAGATAACATATATATAGCAATAGATGTAAACGACATATTTAACCACATCGATACATTAGAAAAACACATAACAGGGACCCAAAAACATTGTACCACCTCATGTCAAGTAGAACCAGAGATACATTCCTTAACCAACAAATTTAACAACGTCAAAACACTAGGAATACATTTGAGATTGTTAACTCGTTCTAGAGCTAAGAGAGGATTAATAAACGCTACAGGTTCAATTAGCAAAACACTTTTCGGAACTTTAGATTCTGATGATTTACAATTGATAAACCAGAATATCGACAAATTATTTAGCGAAGGAAACGAATTAAAAACCATTGTAGCTAACCAAACCGCTCTAATTAGGAAAATCCTAATCACCAAAAGCTTAAAACAATTTGAAAAGGTAAACGCGGACATACAAAACAAAATAAATCAAGTAAACAAGCGAGAACTTCTAGTAGTCAAGATTATTTCC
>JACXIL010005347.1:0-116844 GCA_014737365.1 Bombus soroeensis
ACAAATTGTAAAGTACAAATTAAATAAAAAAAAAAAAAGAAGAAGAAAACACCCTACTGACCTGATTAAAGAAATAAAATGGTCAAACTGGAAGATGGTACCCCGCTGGGGTTAGCCATCCACATGTTATTTAGCAATTAAGTTAGAAAAATTTACCAAATGTCCAGCTGGACAAATTGTAAAGTACAAATTAAATAACAAAAAGAAATTTACATCATAGATTATATTATCACATCATTGTGAAGAAAAGATATATCGTGAAGTAGGAATTTCAAGATAAAAATATAAAAACTGTCATTTCGACTAGTGCGGTCGTACCAGTGCTAATCGCGATCAAATTTCATATTCTCGAAAAACGAATCGTCGTCCAAATCATTGCAAACAATTCTACTCAGTTTCGCGTGACGAATCACGCCCTTACCACACGTAAAACGATTTCAAAGTCAGCCTGTACAAAATGAAGTAAAATTCGTAGCACGGAAGTACGATACCTGGTCAGTGGCTGAAGGGGTTTTGGACAAAGCGTTGGCCATTTCTGCGGCTAGGGACAGTCGTCGCCTAGCGGGGGAGGTTTTGTCGTGTCGGCGTTATAACACGCGTACGCGGTATAATCCCGCGTACACGTAGCCAGATGGCAAAATAAAATATTCGAACGCGAAACGGAGACACGGCGTGGTAAAATCGGAATTTTTCGACCGGTTCGAATTACGCCCGCTCATCCGTGATAGATTTATGATCAGCGTGGATACGCGTGTATCTCGTCACGACGTGCGCGCCGAGGCATTTGTAGTTTTTAATCGCTTTCAGAGAGCAGCACGGTGCACGCGCCTGCACAAAAACCCCTTGTGTTCATTGGTTATCACGGACCGCGTTTCCATTTCGCCGTCCATCGCCGGACGGTCATCAGGGGGCTAGTGATTCGACGATCCCTTGCCTCTCTTTCGACCATCCTGCCGGAGTGCAGTTGGTCACGCTTCGTATTGTTCTTTTTTCAGTCCCCGCTCACGTTTCCTCTCTGGCCGAGATGACGAATGCCTTGACAATTTGTCAATCTCCGCGCTTCTTCCTTTTTTGTTCATGCGATATTTTTTTGCAATACGCGTACGGAGAGATTATGTGTTTTAGCCCTATTTCGATGGTGTTGAGAGAAGATTGGGAGATCGTGAGAATCGGAGAATTAATTGGAAAACGAGTCGGTAGATTGCGGATGTCTATGCGTTTATGGAAGATGTACACTTTTGTTGAATATATATTGGGTTGGCAACTAAATGATTGCGGATTTTGTCATTAGGTGGTAATAAGAAAATCTGCAATCACTTAGTTGCCAACCCAATACATTCATCCACGCGTTTGCTCTCTCTATTATAAGATTTAAAACCTCAACACTCTGTAATACCTGCCCGAATTCTCTCCATATTTTAACAATTCTTTTAAATGCACAGCTAACTACAATATTTCTTCGACGCGAGTATTTTTCGTGGAATAGCATTTATTCACAGAGGATCTTGTATAACAGCATTTATAATTCAATAGTGCGATTTCGCTGATGAAGAGATTACGATATATGTCACGATATATAGCGTGAGATATTGATTAAGATATTATTAAATATGTGATTAATTCTCTGAAAAATTCATCCTTATTCGATCAAATAAGAACACCTGATATCTACGATATAAAAATTACATGGACAATTTCCTAAATCCAATAGCCAAATATCGACGATGATGGAGCACACGTTAATCCAGCACTTTCCGTTCCTTTCCCCTGCCAGCCTACGATTAAAATTCACATAATCGTTTCAATAACCACGGAAGTATCATTGAGCTGTCGATTATCGTAAAACCGTGACTCGGCTGTAATTTCAACGTCCACGCCCTCCACCACTGTTCGATATTTCGTCACGAACACCTGCACACAGCCTACACGGTTTGATGGATCGCGTTCCACGAAATTGGGTCGTTGAACGTGCGTTACACGAGGCTATCAGCGATCGTGCAACGATCGTTACGTACTCGAAATCCTCGACGTATCGGTAGGAAACGCGCAGAAACGCGTCGATGAAATGTCTTTCGAAGGTGGCTTTATCTTCTCGTCGGTTGTTTCGTCTATCTGAGCTTTCCATTCGAATGACTTACGCGCATCGATCGCGCGTTTCGATTCTGCCCGCCTACGTCGCTCGATTTGTCGTTATCTGCACCACAATTCGCGGTCCTGTTTGTCGAAAAAATATTCTTATCGCTTTCAAAACGTTCGATGAATACGTTTTCCACGTGGATTTCTTTCTTCTTTATCTTCTTTTTCTTCCTCGTTTCGTCGAATAAAAAAATCGAACATGACAATTTCTTACAAGCCACCTCAAGCTCAAATAATAGATATGAATTAAAAACGACTAGACTGGATGTAACAACTTGCTGAAAACTACCTGCAACCACGAAAAATCTTAACAGAACTCGCTGTAAAATTCCTAAAAACCAACAAATTAATTTAATACACAGAAAAATTCCACCAGCTCGCCATGAAATTTCAAAGAACAAACGAAATACACGCTGTAAGGAAAACGTAGCTTCGTAACTTATTGAATCCAGTTCAGATTTTCCTGCCATGTGACCGATAGAAAGGAGCGTTTTCCATGACGATTCGCATACGTTAACCATTCGCAATTCTGCGGCGATTATCCGCATAGAGCAGTGGCCGGGACGCGTTAATTAGACGGTAGACTTTAATTTCGAGCAGGCTGCGATGATTAGAATAAGCTGGCGCCGGCGACCGCGTTATTACGTCCCACAAATCCAGGGTGGCCGCGATTGTATTCGAATTGTGTTGGCGGAAGCACGCGAGACGCCATGCAAACTATCCACGCACGAAAAGGTACTTTTCGCCGACGACCTTTTGTTGCTTTAAAGCACAAAGCATCGTAGCTGAATGGAATGGTCGAGTGTTGTTGCTTTCGAAAGGATTTCAAGATCTTTGTCGTCGGATAGGATAACAACGTTACGTGGGAATTTAAATGTTGTCTTTTGTTTCTCAAGGTTGCTAGTACACCTTGTACATTTACGTATTTTTATTTCAACCGAGCTTTTTCAACTTGGCGAAGCTTTCTTTCGTTTCGAGGTTAAAAGAGTTTGCGTTTCAAGCGTATCTCTTTATGCTCGTTTAACTTTGTTTCTTTATGTTTCTGAGGATTGTAACGTTTTGTTGGTTTTAAGTTCTTTTGCGTCGGTTTTAGTTAGAAATTAGCGCAACGGTTGCCTTATGATCGAAATGATCGGAATTATTTGAGAGTAATAATAGTAATCGCAAAATCTCAGGCTACAGAACTTTAGGGAAACCAAGCTACGAGAAACAGTAAGAGAAGCAATTTTCATTTTCAGCCGAAAATGATTGGATACTGTATCTATAGGACAAATTTACTACATTTTTATTGTAAAAGTAGGAAGAAAAGAACGAAGATTACTTTGAAACCTAAGACAAACTAAATGATTATATCGATGATAAAAGAGATCTTTCTCAAAACAGACTGCCTTCTTTCAGAAATTATACAAACAATTAATTAAACAAATAGCGAATAGATTCGTGGAAAGATTTTAATGATTCTTCTTGTATATCTAACGTTTTAAAGTACGTACGTCACCAAACAAAACGACAGAAAATTATTTAACTATTTCAACAAATCTCACGAATCTGAAGACGCGATATCGCGATCCTCACGCGTTTCTTCGCTGACGTTGTTTTCCAATTACTTCCAAATATATTATTCTCTTTCTGGCAAGAGATAGAGAGAGAGAGAGAGAGAGAGAGAAAGAGAGAGAGGGAGAGCGTTTCTGCTCGAGAGTCGGATGCGGTTTTACAGACACGCGTGACATCGTACGTGACTCCGTGTCTCGCATACTCGGAAACAATTGCGAGATGCAACGTCGAATTGCGGTAACTTGGCGAAATTTGGTCCGTTCCCGCATCCGGTGAACACACACGAACGAAACTATAGCATGAAACGAGAGAATAATCGGTGAATGAGCTGACAAAAATTGTTTTTCCGAAGTGCGAATGGCACGCGTGACGTTCGTTTGATTTATTCTCAATACTCGAATATTATTTGTTCTGTTTTTATATTTATTGTACAAATGTAGAAAACGAGTAGAATAATAATAATAGTATTTTCTATGGCATTTAGAAATTTGAATAAATATTCAATGACGTAAGATTGGAGTTTGTACGAATTTCGATTTGAATCCTTAAATCACGCAGCGGATTTTGAAAACTGAAGTTATCAGTGGCTTTTTTAAATCACACGAACGTTTAGGAAAATTACATTTATTTCGACACTCGGATAACACGATAGTTTCTCTGTAAATTGTAATTTGAATATTCTGAAAGCATCTTCTTGTTTTTGGCAAGCGTTCGATTTTATGTTTCGTCACCGACTGTAGCGAAACGTCAGAAGTTAAAGGAACCTGATTCTTCTTTAAAGCGGATTGAGCCGAAATCTCTCTTCTCTTCTTCTTTTCTTTTATAGATGCTGATCTAGGGATCTTATTCTCGGACAAAGGTCCCTTAAGGTGTCTGATTGGTTGGACGTTGGACTTCTTGAAAACGGCTGACCAATCAAGAAAACTTCGCGTCTTCATTTCGTTTCTATTGTATCTGCAACGATCTATTCGAGAAGACACTGAAGTAATTCTCGATTCTCCATAAATGAGATCACTTCAAGTACTATAGTTTCTTCAAAGTTTTCACGCTTCGTTTTCCACCTTTTACTTTTCATTGCTATCGGAATGTCTCTCGTGCAGTGTAATTCCTTGTAAGTTCTTGCACGCGATTCTATGGAATTACAGCGTCCAGTGTGAATAAACAGTGACTCGATAACGTTCATTAACATTCATTTTCTCGCAATTTTATCAAATCCTTCGAATAGTCGACAGAATAATCGACGTATTTTCGATAATATCGTTATGCGATATTTAAGAACGATAGACTAGACTAATCTCAAAACCTTCACAAGCTTCTAGTATCGAATGGTGTGCAAAGCTTCAACCTCCGCGTCTTCAATTTTCAATGATCTGAATATTCAATCTTCGATGCTCGGAACCTTCACGATTTTCGATGAAATTTTCGCGACACATTAAAAGAAGCTTGGAATCGTTTCAAAATTTAAGTACGAGACATCCATCACTGCGCACCAGTATCCTTTCGGTTCAATGTAGACGTGTAAATCTACGAAGGAAACCTTTCAACGATTGTCACTGACATTCCAGATCCAACCACTTTTCAATCCAAGTAGTTGCGTAAGTCGTTACAATCGCGGAAAGGTTAAAAACGCTTGTCGCGTGCAACTGTGTACCGTTCGGAAAGCTCTCTGTTTCGGTAATTCGTTGCGGTTTCTCCGTTCCATTCCGCCGCGTAATCTCACGGAAAAGGAAATGTTCAGCATTGAAACAAAGAGAGCGGTTAACGACCACAGTCGCGGCATGAAAAGAATTACGCGAAATTAAAGGAGACTCAGGCGAAACGCAATTTCGTTGCTTCGTTTCCCCTTTCCACTTTTCCTCTTGCAGTTTCTATATCGGTTCGTACTCTCTCTCTCTCTCTCTCTCTCTTACTCATTCTCTCTTTTGCTCTCCTTGGACAAACAATTCGAGAAATGTTTAAAGCGCGTTTCATTAATTTCGCGTTAGAGTACGCGGCGGATAGAGAAGCATCGCAGTAAAATGAATCGTTCCAGACGAATTAACGCAACCGCGCGTGACGCGCGTGCTCGCAGCCTCGCAGCGTACTAATTGCAGAAACAGAGCTTAGCTTGAAGCAACAAACGCAACGCGGCGTAAGTAGTCGCAACAACTGGCGTTAAGCAGTAACGACAATATCGCCGACATGGCGAGGTGTTTCTACTGACGACAGTCTGACTAGCGACAGGTCTCTTCTACTGTCCTCTGTAATTGTCACCGCTGCTTTCAAGTCGACTTTCGTAGTACGTTCGTGTACGTCTGTATAGTCTGTTGAATTATAGCGATGTTCTTATCGTTAGGAACGTTTAAAACATTGTGAATTAATTTTTGTGAAATAATTTCTTTTGTAGTTTAGAAGCGTAGGTGAAGGAATTGTCATATTTTTTATGACTTTCCTTCGCAAGAAAGGTCGGTTTGAATCGTCTGGAAGAAAAGGAGCGGTTTGTGTGAAATGTTTTATATTATTCAAATAATAGTAGTAGCAATAATAAGAAAAATTGATTATTGTTTTATTAGAGTAATAAAGAAATTGATTTTTGGAATAATAAAAACACGTGAAATAATTTAGTGGATGGAAAACATTTCGTACGAACATTTAATATCTTCAAATTCGATTTTATTTTATTTCTTCTTTTTCGAATTCTTCTCGAACTTTAATTTTTATTAACGCTGCAACTGTATGATTCTACAATAATGAAAATATGTAACGTTTTACTGATAACAAGGTAATCAACGTGGATTAAAGTGACAAATGCTTGTTAATAAGGGCAAGTAGCATCCCAAGGGAGGCATAAATATTGCAGAATTGGGCCCAATTCACGTTTAATCATGCAAGGTATTGTTGCGGTGGCTGTACAGCACTGATCATATCTTAGTTGTACATTCTACTTGCTCAACCGTATACAGTCTCTTGTACAACAATAGCTGCCTCTATTCTACTTGTTCAACAATGGACTACCTAACTATACGTAGTTCTATTATGTGTGTGTAACCGTAAACGACCTGTGGTTGTGTTACAATAGACGGTGTTACAATGTCTGCCCACTTACACACAATTCTATATTACTCGTCTGACTGCCACTGTTCCATTTTACTTTCCTGGTACGTGCCTTACCACATACGGTCCCAAACTACTTATTCACCCATAAACGGCGCGTACTATTTAGTTAACAATAATTAGTGCATAGTATGTATATTTAATAGTAATAATTAGCCTAACTTCGTAGTTTTGAAGAAAAAAGAAGAATTACAATTATCGAATCTCCGATATCTTTTTCGAACCAATAAGAAAATTAACAAGATATAAGTATACCTGGAGATTCCAAAGATTCCAAGGTTTGTAATTTTGAATTCTAAGAGAAACGACCCACGGTCCCAAATTGCTGCCCTTTCCATTTTCTAAAAAACTTTCCACAAAGATTTTTCAATCGCAGAACGTCATACCATGCAATCAGTAGTATAAACTCGTATTTAAACCGACAGTAACTATCCAGGCACATTGTACAGATATCCAAAATGCCTTGGTGTATCTTTCTTCGTCTCTCTCTCTCTTTCTCCGATCCTCTCGTTCCCTGTTTCTCTCGCTCCATTGCCTAGTCTCCTCTTTGCACAGTCAGTCTCGTCCAAGCAGGGCTGAATACACACGCGACCTTACTACTGCTGAGAGGCAGAGGCTTCGCGTTAACTAAGGAAAGTCAATATTTAAGCCAAACTAGTTCTCCCCTCTTAAATTAACGATTTGCGTTGGACACGTCTGAATAGTCTCCGGTTACGTTTCCGCTTTTCAAGTCGGTCCGGTTACCTGACATCTTGCAGGTTCACGCATCACGTGCCACAGGTAAAGGGACAGAGAAAGATAGCTAGTGTACACATTTGGATGTCGTTCAAAGAGCCAAGAGTCGTGAGTTACATTCCAGGCCACTACCACACTTGCCGACGGAGTTAACTTTGCTTGTTCAGAGGAAAGAACGAGCAATTTTGCGGAACACGGATCGGGGCCTACTTTGAAGGATTCGCCGGGATAATGGCGGTACCAAGGTCGTTGACGTTGTCGTCGAGATTTTCCGAAACCGATGTAGAATGTTAACACGTCGACTGCCACACGAACTTTGTATATTTCGTCCTAGAAAGTCCTGCAGTACGTTGAAATGTATCACATCGTAGATTAATTTTTGCGAATTGTTAGACGCAATGTTAGACGGTATTTACAATAGTCATTTTTGCGAAATATTACGATAATATCGTTTTTATAAATAAGATGATATTTGTGTACTTTTTCTGCGAATATTCCAAATTGTCTAAGTCATTCGCATTGTTAAACACTTTTTAGTCGATGAAATTTGCATTATTTTAATTGATTTAAAAAATGTAGCCAAAACGTGGATCATTGGTGGCCCATCGTAGTAATCAAAGTGTTAGGTATGTTGAATAGTATTTGATGATTCAATATTATTCTTTAATATTTACAATTGGGCTTTTATTTGTTCGCAAGTACATATATGACAAGATATATAGCAAATCTGCAGAAATATTTGTAACAGAATACTTCACGAGGATTCATGAAAATTTCGGGAAATAAACCTGAGAAATGTAATTTTGCTGCGTTCCGTCATTTTCAAATTTCGCGAGATCTCGTTGTTAAATGCTAATTTAACGTTTGTTTGCGACAACGTTACTGGAGCTTCTACGAAATTAATCACACGATGAATACAGATTCGAGTAAACAATATTGAACGACAGCTGTTAATCTACAACTATAATTTATAATTTAACAAATTAGAACCATACTCGTCGTCTCTTGCATGCTCGCTCGATCTCAAGAATATGTTAACAGATAGAAACGATGCTGGAAACACGCAGACACGTAAATAGACGACTGCCGGATGGTTTTAAAGATATTCAAAAGAAAAGTAAAACCGTGTCAGCTAACGTATTCCTCTGGTCTCAAAGGGGCTCGACTTTCCATCCTTTTTACTTATCTCGTTAAAACGCGAAAAGAAGACAAATTCTAAAAGGGCAAAGAACAGAAAAAAGACGAAGAGCGTGTTCTCTTTTTAAGAAGAAAGACGCCTTTCCTTTTTTAACAGAAGAGAATATAAGATTCCACAGTCAAGCATCGGCCTCCAAATATACAGTTGAAAGCTCGATTCTAAGCGCGGCAGTGGTCGATTTCAAAAGAATTTCAGCCAGGCTCGGCTAATTAAAGGCGAATGGTCGGGCGAGCTTGGCGAATGACGATCCTTTAGGAAGGCAGAAACAGTCGTTGGTACGTCACGTGCAGCTGCCGAGTAACAGGAAAGTTATTGCTCGTATAGCGGGCCAGCCGGACAAATAGTGATAATAGTGGAAAGTTCGCGGCGGATGCAGCCAGGCTGACCATGCACACGGCAACTCCACTGTCTGGCTGCGACCAACCTTTACCGCTGAATTATACGGCCGACCGATTTCCCGCATACGAATGCTCATTTCGATGCTTCCACGATTTGTTTCGATCGGTCTGGATCGCCGGCCATTTTAGTTATTATCCTTCCATTAATTCGGTTACGTGAGGCTAAGTACGTAGACGGCCAGGGCGCGTTTCGTAAACGGAATGTTTCGTGCATCTATTTATGGGGAAGCTGTTGAGAATTTTGGGGAGAATTTTGGTTTTGTTTTTTATTTTTGCGCAACGCAGCGGAATATAGAAATTTTGTCTCTATTTTCTTTGATTTTTGCTTCTTGTTAAGGAGATTCGATTTTATATCGTTATTCTATCGTTTGATATTTAGACTCTATTTAAATTCTATCGTAATTGAAATGTTGCAGCGAAATGTATTTCCCAGGAAGTAGTTTTGCATGGGAATAATTTTGTTTCCTGTTGAAAATAAATTATTTCATTTTAGTTTCGAATAACAGCGCTAGGTATCCGCATCTTTTTTATATTATTTCCTTGCGTTTCTTCTCGTTAATGAAATTTTATGTAGCAGCACTTGCGGAGTTTTATAGCGCTGCCTGGGAATCATTTTTCTGCTATTGGAAATTATTTTCTCCCGGTGTTTCTATTAGGTTGCCCGAAAAGTATCTTTCCTTCGCAAACGTGTCTTTTACAACAGTGCACCTTTATACAAATCAAGTCTGTGAAATGTCACGGTGTTTATCTCAACAGAACAAAATAGATTGTACGTAATTCGACAAAATAATATAAAACAAAAAACGTTGTGCGTCTATTATTTCCTCATAAAACGAAACAAACTTTTCCAACAACCTAATATAAAAGAATAGCGTTTCAAGATCTTTTCTATCCTTCTCTGCTTTTCTTTCGTCCTTTTCCTTTCTGTTACTGAAATTTTACTTACACGAAGGCACCTAAATAACTTGAAAGATTTAAGATAAATGGTAGTAGTTTCAAAAGACAAATTGCACCAACGAGCAGCTCAAAGAACTCGTCAGACTCGCAACTAACTGCCGCTGGTGAAAACATCATCGAACGTGTCATTTCAGCAGCAGAGAAGCAAACACGTTAACCGAGTCCACTCGCAGGCTGCAATTTGAAACGGCACGGCATTCGCAAATTGTTCGGAAGTCAATCGTCGAATAAAACGATGCGCCGCGAGCCATGGCGTGCCTCTAGAATTGGGTAAATAGTAATAACACTGGGAAACTTTCGACTTGATGGAATTCACCGGAGTGTACATTCCCGCGCACTCACGGCATTACAGTTGAATTATGCACGTTGCCTCTCAAACGTCTTCGGAGATGTTGCTGCCATCTTCCGCCTCCGCTCGCTTCCTTCAAAACCGCCCACGAATGTTCAACCCCTGTGCGTCAGACTGGCGCGGTTTCACCTCAACGCTAGAAAGAAGCGAAGGGTGAGCGGTTCTTTCGCTGGAATATTCAACGGCGAAACGGAATGCAAACGGACGAGCCGAAACGTAAACCTTGCGACGCGCGACGTTCTACGGGGAAAAGAGGGAAGCATTTGCTTAGGTGCACTTAGCGTGTCTGTGAAACGCGTGTATCCTGTGCGCGCTGAATTTCACCGGTGACGAATTTCCACGATCCGAGCTGCTTTTCCCTGGGTTCGTGTTACGGATCGCTCTTCTCAGTCGACGAACTGAATTTTGATCTTTAGGCTCTTTATTTTTATCTTGCTGAACGATGCCGGAATCTATTGTTATTTATATCGTCATTTGTATAGCGACAGTATAGAACAAGATAGTATAGAAAATTTCGCTTTTATGATTTTTAGTACTAAATAATACTGACTTAGTTATAGTCTTAATATTAGAACTACCGATAGTTAACACGAAGCTATTTCTACCAAAACCAGTCATGATCTTTAAAAAATACGTAATAATAGAATATTTTTATATTTATTGGTTTATTACTTTTTTGCAGAAGGATTTCCATGTTATGTAGTACATTTTTGGTATTATTAATTCATTTGGGATCATGATCTCTAAACGAGGGTTGAATCATTTATAAAATTGTAGAAATTGTCATTTTGACTGCTGTGGTATTTCTAGTGTAGAGATCGATCCGGGATTTTCCTGATTACTGATATTATAATATTAAATGATACGCAGTACAAATTTTAAAAGCGTGTGGCAAGTTGTACAAAACGAGGAAACTGGTTAATTGGGGTTCGATATACAGATTGCAGAACTCTTTTAGACTTTGACAAGTTGCAGTCATTTTTAATGGTATTAGTATAAGTAACCTTGATACAAAATTATTTTCAGTTTGAATAGATAGAAAACAAAGTAAAATTGATTGTATTATTCTTTTAGTTATCGTTGCGAAAGTCATTACATCATTGCGGAAAAAAATATAACATGAAGTAGGAATTGTAAAATAAAATTCTAAAACCAGACAATTTCACTGGTGTGGTAGTTCTAGTGTTAATACTAAATAATAATAGTAAAAAGTAATAAACTGTTCTTGGTCACAGAAATTATTACTAAACACATAGATGATCATGTATGCGTAACAATCATTTAATCGATTTAACGTATCGTTATATATTCAATATAAACAAAACATATTCAAACAAAATATATTCAACTTAAATACTATGGTATCTTCAATATGTGGAATCTGTGTGAATTATATTTGTACTAATCTCAGATGCTCACATCGGTGCAGTTTTATCGAAGAATGAAAAATATTGGGAGCTTTGAATGGTCCGAATCTACTAGTCAGAAGTTTCTTCGAAACAATCGTTAAGTCTGTTCTAATTTAAACGTTTGAGTCTCAAGCAGCACGATCGCGCTGTTTAAATTTTGTATCGAAATGTCCCAGTATATTTGAACGCTACAGACGACTCACGGTATTTTGTATTTCATTGTTATCTTCTCAATAATTTTCATTGAACAAAACTTGGAATACTTATAAACTAATAATACGCTTCATATAGATGTAAATCCTATAGAATTTGGAACAACAACCGACGGTTTGACTTTCCCTGTGTTTACTGGCAGTTGGTCGAACAATATAAATAGAGAAAGACTGGGACTTAGGAGAGTGAACAAAACAGGATTTCAAGAAGCGGAGATTGAACAAAGAAGAAGAAAAGCAAGTTAAGAGTTAGAAGGAGAAAGAGAAGAGAGATTAGAAGCAGAGAGTTTTTAGGAGATACGGAAGAAGACTTAGAAAATCGATTCTTGAGTTTCACGAATCGATCACTTGATTTCCAAAAATATTACAACATTACATAGAAGTATTTTATAAAAATAACAAATATGACGAGCGCTATTGCGCCGTTTCTCATTGCAATCGATTAAGGCAAGCGCTTTCGTTCTGTTGGGCATTTTTTGACCATGTTTTTTCAAAGACCACTGTCACTCAAACGATTAAAGAATTAAAATATTGGGAGCTTTGAATGGTTCTAATCTACTAGTCAGCAGTCGTTAAATCTGTTCTAATTTAAGCGTTTGAGTCTCAAGCAGCGCGATCGCACTGTTTAAATTTTGTATCGAAATGTCCCAGTACATTTGAGCGCTACGGACGACTGACTGTATTTTTTATTTCATTGTTATCTTCTCAATAATTTTGATTGAACAAAGCTTGAAGTATTTATAAACTAACCACGTATATATAATAACATAGATGTATTTCATAAAAATAACAAATATAACGAGCGCTATTGCGCCACTTGTTTCTCTTTGTAATCCATTAAGACAAGCGCTATCGCGCTGTTGGGCATTTTTCGACCATGTTTTTTCAAAAACCACTGTCACTCAAACGATTAAAGAATTAAAATATTGGGAGCTTTGAATGGTCCTAATCTACTCGTCAGCAGTCGTTAAGTCTGTTCTAATTTAACCATTTAGTTCAGTCAGACAAAAAAAAAATCGAGTTCAGCTTCATTTATGTCCGTTCAGAATATCAATTCGCCATTTTCATAGATGTGTTCTAATAATAAGAGAACGAGTACCGTGTGCTGTAAAGGATGAAATCAGAAAAGCTGGAAGAATTCTAGTACCACTCGTTGCGAAGATTAAACATCGACTGGAAGCTTCAACATTATTATCCTTCCTTAACTGGAAAAGATCGATATTGAAACGTCAAACAGAAATCCTGTTTTCACCATCGACATCTCATCGAAGCGGAGATCGGGGAGCGCAGGAATAGGGAAACACAAAGGGGATGGAAAAGGGTGAAAAAAGGCGGAGAAAAATTGGAGAGGTTTCCACAGCGAGCAGCACCTGTGGAATTTCGCGATTCCCTTTGCCCACCGGCGGGAACTTGGAAACTCGTTTGCAGAAAGTCGCGCGGCCGCAAGTGGTTGCTACGAACAACCAGTCACAGACAGTTAAAGAGATGGCTAACCGTCGAGTTTTCACTGGTGACTCGTACGTTTTTCTTTCGTTCTATCTTTTTGCGATTATAGCGAGCATTATAGCGAGATTCGTTGAACGTGGGATTCATAGAAGTAGATACATGTCGATCATTACGTCATGATGATGAAAATAATATGGAATTTTGTTTGGAAAATATCGATGGCCTTGAAATCTCAGAAAGAACAATGTTTGATTCTTTGTAATATTTGCTTCTTAGAAACAAACAATTCTTTTCTCTGATATTCTGTCTTACGATCAAAAATAATTGAAATATTCAAAGTGATTGGACGATGTTGTTCATTCTATATGTTGGATTTTTCAAGTATAAGTCTGCGGTTTTTTACAACAGTTTCTGCGGATTCGGAGACTCTAACAGGCCTAGATAATATTTCCAATAGAATTGACTCAATGGAAGACTTGCTACTTTTTTTAGGATTTTAATGGAACAGTTAGTCTGTCCATATTTTCTAATAATCGCATCATGATAATTTATGCGATAAAAAACTCTAAATTGTGCACCTTCATCTTCGTCTTCGTCTCGTCTCAGGATATTCCACCTCTCATCACCGAGCTACTTCGCTTCGCATACAAACATATGTACGTATCCAGCAAAAAGGACTTGTTTTTGACCACAACAGGCCATTTTTTCCAAGACCAGTCTCCAGGGTGGGAGGCTTTCCTTTCATCCTCCGTGGAAAACGAATTGGAGCTAGCGGCGCAGAAATTGTCTAGTCTGGACCAGCGGAAGAAGATGGTACGAACAGAAGCGATAGAAGAAGACGAAGAGGAAAGGACATCGCAGAAAAAGGAAAAGAAGGACCATCGCGGCAAAGGCGATTTCCTGCAGTTTCGTTTGTTTCTCTCGCGATGAAACGAAAGGCGGATCTTCGTGGAGTCTTTTTAGCAGGTACAGCTATAACAACCTGTAGAAAATAGCGGGCAAAGACGAGACAAAAGAGAGAGAAACTAAAAAGAAGACGAAAAAAAGGAGAGTTGGTTGCGAAAGAAAGAAAAGAAAAAGCAGGTCCCCTTGGTACGCAGATTAGGACGACATACAGTTGCTGCAGAAAATATTGAAACAGATACAGAAACGTTTTATGAATATATCGTGTGTTGCGTACGAAACATTCTGAAATTCTCATTAAACCGATGAAAATGGAACGAGACTGTTATGATTATATTGGTAAAGTCTGACGTACTTCCGCAAATATGTGAATGTAGAAGTTGCTAAATATTTAGCGGAGGTACATAGTACAGTAGCGGACAGAGGCTGAGAAGTATAAAAAGACAGCCTAAATTCATAAAATAAATTTGTATTTAATGCGAGCAACGTATAATACCACCGAGTAGATGACTGTTACTAATAATGGTAAGAAACTTTTACCATAAAACTTACTAAAATTCATAGTATATGAAATTAAAACTTTTCTTTCTTCGCCGCTGTACTTCCGAAAGACGATAAAAGTGATAAAAGTTGAAAAAATCCGTAGAATACGAAGACACGAAAGCAGCAACGCAAAGACTTCAAAATTGCAATTCGAAAGAACAATGCACACGATCTGCAAAAACGTGTAAAATATTCAAAGAATAGCACGCTTCGTAACACTGTATCTTATCAGTTATCAAAATCGAATGTCTCCGTTTACATTCTACTCTTTTAATTGTATGCACGAAAATATAAATTTCCATCGAAGTCCACAATCTAATCATCAAACATAAAATTCAACGATCGCAAAGAAATGTTGGAAAGGAGTTAGAAAGTAAGAACACTGTAGAGTATAAAGACGCGAATATAAAGGACAAAGCACAAAGAATATAAAGCACAAAGGCTTCAAAGTGAAATTCGAACGCGTTACGAG
Source organism: Bombus soroeensis (assembly GCA_014737365.1). Classification (NCBI taxonomy): domain Eukaryota; kingdom Metazoa; phylum Arthropoda; class Insecta; order Hymenoptera; family Apidae; genus Bombus; species Bombus soroeensis. The sequence continues at coordinate 15,406 of JACXIL010005347.1, forward strand.
CTACCTCGAATTCCCTCTATCCCCAGGTAATCCGCGTTATCAGAGTCTGACGTACACCGTGGAAAGCGGCCCTAAAGGCGCGCATTAACATCGAGCGAACGAAACTTTCCTAGCCATTTCACTTAATTCGTACGGTGGCGTTGGCCCGTGCGGTGCGTAACCCGCAAAAATTGTCCTCGTCGCGGCCAATTACATAAGCGACTTATCTCAACCACTTTCCAGAAACCTTCATTTTGCTAGCAAGACTCTCGAAGGACTCGTAAAAAGTCAAACCAAGGAAGATTAAGCAATGAAAACTGTAGGGCTACACGAGTCATCTTGAAACGCACCTTTGTATTTAGTCATTCGCGATAATCGTCCATTCCGACCGCTCATTTATATCTCGTTACGCTTTAACGGCTGTTAAGAGAAAAGTAAGAAAGGCATTCGAGTGACTAGCATTGTTCGTAGAGAAACCCGAGATACAGTGGCTCGCTTTCTGTTTTGTATTATTTTATTGAATTAGGTATGATCCATTTCGTTCTATTTCTATTATTATGTTCGTGCATAATTTGATAAACTAATATAAAACAAAAAACACTGTGCGTCTATAATTTCCTTATAAAACGAAAGAAACTTTTCGGATAACCTAATACAAGGAAAGAACGGCAGCACATCCAAACCAGCTGGCTGCTGAAGCGAGCAAAACTGTCATAGAAAGAAGATTAAAAAGAAAACACCCCACTGACCTGACTAAAGAAATAAAATGGTCAAACTCGAAGATGGTATCCCGCTGGGGTTAGTCATCCACATGTTATTTAGCAATTAAGTTAGAGAAATTTACCAAATGTCCAGCTGGATAAATTGTACTGTACAAATTAAATAATAAAAAAGAGAAAACACCCTAATGACCTGACTAAAGAAATAAAATGGTCAAACTCGAAGATGGTATCCCGCTGGGGTTAGTCATCCACATGTTATTTAGCAATTAAGTTAGAGAAATTTACCAAATGTCCAGCTGGATAAATTGTAAAGTACAGATTAAATAATAAAAAAAGAAAACACCCCATTGACCTGACTAAGGAAATAAAATGGTCAAACTCGAAGATGGTATCCCGCTGGGGTTAGGCATCCACATGTTATTTAGCAATTAAGTTAGAGAAATTTACCAAATATCCAGCTGGATAAATTGTAAAGTAAAAATTAAATAATAAAAAAAAATCAGCAAATCTATAATGAAACACGATTGGTACGATTATATTTGGCAGATTTGAAAGCAATCTGAAAATTCATATGCAAGTGACAAGATATTAATTGCAAACGCGTATAGTCAGTACAAAATTAGTATACAGCATGAACAGTCGTCTTGAACATATAACAAATACCTCAATATCGACGTCTATTAGCATAACGTAATCGATCGTATAAATATTTCTGTCATCTATACGAAATACACACTCGTGGCAAATATTTTGTAATTTCCACGTGTAGTTTTAGGTTTGTTTCAAACTTCCCTAGTATAACTAAGGTAATCCAGTATTGTAACACTGCTAATACAATTTTGAAATGTTTCGTATTACGCATCGTATATTCATAAAGGGTTATGCCATTCGTATAACGCGTAATATATTCATGAAGGAATTGCAGGAATTTTCGAATGCTAGGGTACCATATCGGATGCGGAAGTTTGTCTCTTGGACGGTTAGAAAGGAGAAAAGGCGCGTGGGTCAACATGTCGAGAAACGTCCGCTGGAATTCTGACGGCTCACCTGTTACACCTTGATCTGAGGAGCGCCACAGGGATAAAGTTGCAGTTACAGTCGTCTCTCCGTTTCCATCCCTTGTTCCCTGAACGACCGGAACTTTTTCAAGCGCGAAAGAATTTGTCTTTCGAAGGACTGCCTTGGAAGTTCTGCCCTCTTTTAAAGAGACACAGAAACGATCTTTCGTTCCTCCTCCTTCTCCACCTCTTTCTTTTTCAAAATTCCGACGACATCGTTGGAACTTTTCCACCAACTGGTTATTGCTCGAATATTTGTCTCCTAACTGACCGTGTCTTCTACCCGAACAAAGGAACGAGAAGAAAGAAGGAAATCCTTGGGATTCGAGGGCGATTCAAAAATGTGCTTTAACACTGTCGTCCAGTTATCTCTCTGAAGGTACTTCTTTCATTTCTTTCATAAGGTCCCGAAGAAGAAGCGAGAACCGCAGTCTTCCATTCTTTGATCCTTGCGATTCGATGGAAGTTAAATAAAAGTGGAAATATTGTAACTGATAAATATGTAAGCGTCGTTTAGGAATATTACGAGCGTCGATAAAAAGCGATAGTTACAACTTTTGCTTCATAATTTCTACTCGAAACTCCGACGTAAACGATCGGCCATCGATGTAAAATTCAAACACAAAATACAATTTGATGAGAACAAGATTTCACTGTTGTAACGTTGAATATCGTAACGATATAGGATCTGTATAACGTGAAACTGATAGCCTCGGAAAAAGCGAAGTCGATCAACTTGTTTTCTAAGATGCTGAGATAGCTTCCGCCTAAACGTTATATTTCAGGACGTACGAGGAAGGAAAAAGATCTCCCGAGAACTATTTCATTCGTCCCCTAGAAAATTCCATCATTCCAAAGCTTTGCCACTCTGCTCTTCCAAAACGTCAGGGCAAAGGTTTTTCCGAAGCACGAATGTCCTTTTTTCCCAGCATGGACCATTTGTTAAATCATCAAGAAAGGAAGAAGTGGAAGCAGAAGAAATAAAAAAGAAAGGACAGGAAAGAAGCGTTTTATCGCGATCGAACAAGATATCCTTCAGGATGGTCCTCTACTGGCTTCCCTTCTCGTGTCCAGCAGCAATAGGAGGTCTCGTTTCGCATTCGAACGATTCATTGGCACCACCGTCGTTCCACAGATCGATCGCTTTCGTTTCTCCGGCGTCGATCCACCTCGTCGTTCGAAAAAAGGGCGTCTGAATGGTTTGCTTTGGAAACGACAGACCCCGAAAGCTGCTGCCTCCTGCGTTTTGTACACGGGAATTTGTCGGCCATTGCGGTTCCCAGTCCCGTGTCTGTCTCTCCGTCGACATTGTCTGATGTTCTTGCTGTGGATCCGAGAACCAGGGAAACGAAACGGGGAAAATGCCAGGGATCCTTCGTGTTACGCTTTTTCAAGTTTTCTCAGACAAATGGCAACCATAGTGTCTTTCGACTTAAACGGATTATTCCTCTGGAAATTTCTTCTTTCCGCAGAGCTCCGCGAATTATACAGTTTGTGTGCTTCGCGATCCTTCGCTTTAAAGATTTATTAGGGTTATTCTTCATTTTCCGCGATAATACGTAGCGTGATATTGTCTTTTTAAGTAGATTATTCTTTCGGAAGATTGCTTTTCTTTTTGTGCAATTGTAAAGATCGAGATGGTGCATTTAGCTGTGTTCTAACACTGTCGACGAAATTCGTTGAAATTCGTTGTGACTGTTTTTCGATTTTTGGAATTATTCTACAACGTATACCATCGATATACCGTGTAGTGTCATTTTCTTAAGCAGATTAGTTCCTCGAAAATGTATTTTCTCCTTGCAGAATCCCTTCGATTTGCAGATCGTTCAGATTTATTACGCGTACTTGTTCTTGATATTTGACACTGTTATACATTACACGTGGATTTAAGTAAATTCACAAGTTTATTGAAAAATGCAACAAAGTTTTCTTAGCCAGACAACAGGAGGAAAGACAAGATCCACGAACAAACAATATCCTGAGCGTGTCATTTTTTAATATAAGCTCGAAACAAATTAATTATACATACACCAACGCCAATACAAACACTAAATTCCACGGCTAAATCAAATTACGCTTTATCATACAAAAACGTAAATTTCACGAGTATATTTGAGCAGATGGACCGTAGAAACGAAGCTGGCAAATTGGCGTAACCAGCCTGGGCATTTCGGTGTTTCTATCCCGCTGTGGTTTATGCAGGATTTGCAATTTCTCGTGGGTAGAATGGGCTTGCATAAGCCGGCGAGAGCTTTATGGTTGCCGAGTTTATTAGTTTCTAACCTGCGGTCCAGTGTAACTGGCGTGGCGCGAGAGCTTTCCCTATTGCGACTCTTTCGCTGCTACAGATTTCGCAGTTTCGAACTCTGCTACGGACGATGGTACGCAGCTACGCGGGCTTTCCACTTTTGCACAGGCCAAGTCTCGCAATGCACGAGGATCCCAGCGGACAGAAGAATTCCAATCTCGCTTTGCCGCGACCTGCATCTCCATAAACTTTTCAGTCAACGTACCGAGGTCTCCGGACTCTTCTGCCGCGCACGAAACCACGTTCTGCATCCGTTTACGCGACTCAAACGATCCGTTTCAACGTTTGTTGTGAATCTTCCGCTGGCGTGAAACGCGAGTTTATTTTGGCGAATACTTTTGCTTCGACTCTATTCGCGCACGTAATAAAAGTTAAATAAATAGACTGTGGATTTTGTTGTTATTCCCATGGATACGTTGAAAAGGATGGGTAGAAAATTTATTTGGCTATTAAACGTTATAAAGACTGTACTATACTTGGGATATTTTATTGGGTTGGCAACTAAGTGATTGCGGATTTTGTCAATCCACATAATCCAATATATGTTTTTACATATTTCTTTTCTATGTTTTGTGAATTCTATGAATTCTTGCGTCTTTCAAACTTCCATAATTGCATAAAAATCCGCGGTTTATTATTGAAATTTGAAAGAGACGTAGAGGATCGTGCGAAAAGCTTAAACCATCTGAAATTTATGTTGTCTCCCCCAAACTTCGACTTGGCGTAATGTAATTCGGACCAACCTCTGGCTTTATGATATATTTAATGGTATATGCTATATTTAAGGTTTTATGTGTATTTTACGGGAGTTGTTTTGGAGATAGTAATTTGCTCAAGAAATTCAATACGAAGTTGTTGTTATTTAAATTGATGATTAAATTGGGCGCTGCCATTTCAGGTAATAGGAATATTAAGCGAACTATTTTTCATCTCAATTTATTGAATTTTATTCAATAAATTTATTCAAGCAACATTTCGATCGGTAATTGCTCTCTATCGGATAGCAAATGGAAATTTTGATTGTGTTTCATTTGTTTCATATTTTATCGTTACTACGAGCTTTATACTTATACAGTAGTATCTTACGTATATAAAATTTTGGTATTTCTATTTAGATACGTACCATTACATTTGATAAAGAATTTATTGTCAAAGTTAGTGTATAAACGTTAAATTGTGGTTGTCATATATTCTCATTCCATTACGACACTTTATATCACCTTCTGCTTTAAATGAAACAGCGGTTCACCAACTCCTATAATTTTGATATACGTTTCAAACTATTTAGAATATTATCATGCTAATTGATATTCACATACAACGGCGGGCAAAAACGATAGAATAAGAAATTTAAAAAGATATTATAATTTTACAGAATGATTTTGTATTTAATAATAGCAACGAATAAATATGACATACAGCAGAGAATAAACGACAAACAGCTATATGGTAAACAAATATTTAGTGTAAAAGTTACTAAAATTCACAGTGTACGTTAAACTTTCTTTTATCCGCCACTGTATATCTTAAAATCACATTCACTGAAAATCCACACACGCACACAAGCAACGTGTTAATCACAATAGCGATTAAATCCTATCATCTGGAACCATCTCTTGTCATTTATACGTCTTTCGTGCCTAACCGTGGCAATGAGTGAAATTTTCTATGGCGACCGAAGCCTTGGAAGATTAATGGGACGCATACGGAGAAACGTGGACAAAGAGGCGCGCGTACGTCGATTGATGGCCGCGTCATAATTTTCATCGGGCATCCCAGCCGTCGATTTATAATGACAGACACGCGGCGCACCTCGGTTCTTCAAACGTCATCGATCCTGCGCCCCGATGAATCGCACGAACCGGGCCATCTGTCACTTCCCACACCGTGAAACGGTGCGAGAATTCTTCGACACGTTCCGTGTCGGCGGATTTTTTGTTCGGATTTCAGGAAGCTTAGTTTTTAGAAGTCGGAACACACCTAGTTTAGAGTTTAGAAAGTTGAATTTGAAAATAAATATTAGCGTGGAATGGCAAGTTCTCTTTCGTCAGACGAAAAATTATAGAAAGTTATTGCACGCGGTGAATATTTAAATAATTGTTCGAGCAACTTGTCGATGTTCGATGAAAAGTGTCGCTCGTTTATTCGTGTGATTTTATTGATCTTTACGCTCCTGTGTGAGTTTCGTTCGATGCCTGTCGCAGTTTTAACATTCTGTTCGATGCGAGTATTTGTTTTTGGAAAGGATTAGTAATCGGATAAAAATAGACGAGAGTTTAAAGAATCTGGCGAATAAAAATTTATTTGCTGTTGTTATTTCTTAGTAACCGTTTGTCTTATTGGTGGTCACAGGTGACCACCGTGGCGCCTTAGTAACAGTTGATAGCGACATATTATAACAAGGCTTCGTTTATTTCAACAAACCATTCGCATTCGTTATTTCGTCGCAAGCAAAACGCGCAGAATATATTGTTGAAACGTGTAGAAAATATTGGTAAACAGTATTTGCTCATTCTATATATAATAGCAAGGTATGTGTACACTTCTAACTTCAATTATATGATTATAAAGCAGCATTTACGATTATTTTCTAAGCTGTGTTTATAATAATATTCGTAGATTACCCCTCAAAGATGTAGATGCAAACACAGTGCACCGTTACATGCAAGATTTGTTCTCATTTTTTGTTTATTGATGTTCTTATAAAAATGTTTAATCGTTCAGTGGGACACTCTTTATTCCAAAGTATCTTCTATTTATCGGTTATATTCAAAATGCCCTAACTGTCAATTTTCATTCAATTTTTACAATTGTAAGCGCTCCGGTCACCAATGACCACCGTGGCGTCACAGGAGAAACCGTGGCGGGTCAAATATGACCAACGTGGCAGTCAAAGTGTTAACCGATTTGTTTTCCTTCCCTTTCTTTCCTTTTTATGCTTTGGTTTTCTATAAATAGATTTTGCGTGGCGATTTCCTATGATTCTCCACATTTTTTGTTTTCTATAGAAAAATCACGTTTCTGTAATCCTCGCTGCGATTTTATGATATTTTCTCCCCTCCTCCCCCTTTTTCCTGTTCTTTATTTGAAGTCTATATTATATTCACGTTACGTCTATGTCCTTGGTTTAATATACGGAGGTTTGACGAGAAAGAACTGACGTAGGTTCATAAAGAAGAATCGAAAGAAAGAAAGATCAAAGTTATTCGTGTAAGCGCTGGCTATTCGGGCAGAATGGAAGCAAAGGATATTAGGAAAATGCTGCGAAATTGATTCTTGAACTCTTTCGCAATATCATAGACTTTTTATACATATACCGAGTAGTTTATAGAATTGGAACAAGTGCTACTTCGTTTTTCGTTGTTGCTGGGAGAAGATGTTACAGGGAAAATGTGAGACGATTCTCAACTTCGAAAATCAACTCGTCACTGTTAAGTGCAAAATATATCGACTTCTCGTCATTTATGCTAATCTCAACAACAAACTTATTCCTTTAATTCGTTTCTAAAAAAAATTCCAAAATCTAAGTGGTCAAAAATCCACCAACTTCTTCACGAAAATGTTTCTTGAATATGGCAAATTTATTTAAATTACTATGTTATCGATGTAAAAAGATAAATATTTCCTTGCAATTCTACGTCTTACGTCTCTAATACGATACGTCTTTAATACGATAAGCGATGCAAAAGATGTGATCTGGTGTCAGATGTGAAAGGAATTAAATTTTATGATTTTATAAAAACGTAGTTGCGTATTGGTACAAAGATGATTGTCTGACTGTGTTCATGTTTCACACGTTAAAGGATTACACGCAAAAAAGCCTCGTTGACGAAAACACATCTCAGAATTCTAGAAATTGTTGCTGCCGTACGAACGAGTAAGCGACGTGTACGATCCGATACAACGTAACGATCGCGGAGGAAATTATTTTCGAATCGAATTAATCCTACCGCGCGTGAAATGCAATTGCAAAAGTTGGCGTAATGGTAACGGTGTAACGAAGTTATTTCGGGTTGGTTTGCAGCGCTAAGAGCATCGAGAAGGCCGAACTTGGGTCCATTGGGTGTAAAACATTTTAGTGGTTGAATCGAACAACAAGACGAGATTAGGTTAGACGAGGATGACGAGTTTAAAATGGGAGAACGAGCACGAAGGTTTGGCTTCTGGCTCGAGTGAAACGTCAACAACCATAATCTGATGTGAAAGGATGATGGCGGCGACGACGTCCTCGTCTCGAGTAGAACGAAGCTTAACGCCACGCGAAGGTGGTCTTAATGTGAGAAACGTTGCAGGCGAAGTTGCGAGCACAACAAAGACCAAAGCTTTTCATCGTGTCAAATTGGGCGCGCGTACTTTTTTAGTTTCTCCGTCGCACATTTTTATTTTTAGCTCTGCTCATTTTTGTCGTACGCAGTGATCCACGCAATTGCAGCAAGCTATGGATTTTTTTTTTTATTAAGATGGAAAATACATGTCGGAAGAATTATTGCAAAAGAACTTCCTCTCCGGAACATCTGTTTCGTGAACATTGCTTATACATCGCAGGTGCGCGTTGTATAAACAAATGATATTTTATTTACGAGATTCGGTAGCTCAGCTTTCGTAAAATTTCGCAACCGTTTCGATAAAGAAGCCATAATTCCACTCGTCTGGTTCGCACGTTACATCAACATTTTCATTATTACTCTTTTTATTATTATCTGTCCAAAAAGTACAGCGTAGGAGTAGCATTTCTCTTGCAGGCGAAAGAAAAGCAGCATCGAGTGTTTCTTTCCAGGATGACGGAGGTGAAAAGTTGCACAGAAGGAGGGGAATCTCCTGCTCCGTTGTCATCGAGTGTTATTTCTTACTCTTCGAGTTGCTTTCATTTCATTTCTCACCAATTTTTCGTCACTCTGCTCGAACGCCGATGGATAAATACACGTTTCATCCCTTTACCTTCATCGCGAATGCGATAACACTCGCGCGAAATACCTGGTTTCTTCTCAGAGCAGACGTCAACTTTTGTTGCAATCTTGATTTCATTTGACGACATCGAAATCGACTTCGTCGAATGAAATAAAAGACAAATACTCTGAGAGTATTTACGTTACATTAATGGCGATTAATAAATCACGCACGATACGGTTCAGAAGCAATGTATCGATCAACGCCATAAATCGAAAAGTAGAGAAAATCTACGATGTCGTAAATATTATCTTTTAAATTTACTTTAAAATTTGTTATCTTTCGCATGGCCCCGCGATAGATGTACTCGCGGAATATGTTTGCTTCTTAACAATTTACCATTAATCGTGTGCAATTATTACCATTAATACTATACAGATATATGTAATTTTGTGTGCTATATCGGATTAGCCGTGTAGTAGTGATACACAAATATGAGTATGAGCGTGTGTGAGTATGTGCGTGAGCAGCGTCTTGTAGAACAGAAGAATGCAACTGTTTCGTGTGCATGCTGATGGGAAGATGGTGAGACAAAATGAGTGCAATGAATAAACTAGAGTCGCTACAATCGAAGATACTCGGAAGAATAGTGAACGCCTCATGGTATGTCAGAAACGAGGATATACGCAAAGACTTAAAAATACCAACGGTCTGAGAAAAAATCGGCAGATACGCAAAAAAATACAAGAAAAGAATGGCAACACATCGAAACCAGCTGGCTGCTGAAACGAACGAAACTCTCATAAAAAGAAGACTAAAGAGAAAACACCCCAGTGACCTCACTAAAGAAATAAAGTAGATAAACTGGAAGATACATACAAACACTGAAGCTGCTACTTAAGACAAAACTATTTCTACCAAAACCAGTCAAAATGATTGGTCTTTAAAAATACGTAATAATAGAATATCTTTATATTTATTGATTTATTACTTACAAAAGGAATTCCATGTTACGTAGTAAATTTTTTTATATTATTAGCCCATCTGACATTTGTACATTTATAAAATTGTACAACCAGTCATTTTAATTGGTATGGTAGTTCTACTATTAGCATCATGATCGATCCGCAATTTACCTGATAACTGACACCATCGTATTGAATAACACGCGTGTATGAAAATTCTAAAAACGCGTGGGAAGTTGTACAAAACGAGGAAATCGGTTAATTCGGGTTCGGTAAACAGATTTTAGCAGCCTTTTACACTTTGACGAGTACCATCCATTTTGACTGACACTGATATAAGTAACCATGATACAAAATTATTCTGATTTTGAACAAATACAAAAAACTAAATAAAATTCATTATATTATTTCATTTACATCACAGAAAACACCCCACTGACCTCACTGAAGAAATAAAATGGTCAAGCTCGAAGATGGTATCCCGCTGGGGTTAGCCATCCACATGTTGTTTAGCAATTAAGTTAGAAAAATTTACCAAATGTCCAGCTGGACAAATTGTAAAGTACAAATTAAATAATAAAAAAACGAGTGCTGAGAATATCTTGTAAATCACATATTAAATATGAAACTATTTCAATATCATTTCTACGTGTAATGTGAGTTTTCCTAATACAAAATACAAAAGCGCGGTTGATAAATTTCGCCAGCAAAGAGCTAGAAATATGAATTTGCATAGATATCCGCAGCCTAATACGTAGGACTCGTGGCCAACCACGATGAACGAGGTCAAAGACCAGGAATGCCGTACGAAAGTAATAAAGAAGAGGGTGAATAGCGAGGGACAAGAAAGTAAGCAAGAGAATCGAAGGGTGGTAGCTGGTAGATAGAGGAGTGTGCTCGTCGACGAGCGACAAGACAGAAGGGGGAGCCGGTATAAATAAAGAGGAAAATACAAAGGGGTGAGGAAGGAGAGTGACAGAGGGATCAAAGACAGCAACGTATCGGACAAAGGGAACCATAGAAGCGACAAAGATCAGAGGAGGAAGAAAGAGTAGCTTGGGTGAGCAAGTCGAGGGAAATTAAGCAATTAGTAACTTTGCACCGCGGTAGCTCTCGACGAGATTTGATTATGTTTTCGGTTTAAGCTCTACTGCGAAACGAGGGGGTTAGCCTGTTCCCTTTCCGCTTTATTGCGCATCTCTTCGGCAGGATTTCATGTACAGTGGATGGATGGATACAGTGCTGAGCAAAAGTCTTGGGCTACCTACAAAATGGCTATGATATTTCAAAATCGTATTGATGTTTCAAAGTCTTGGGCTACCTACAAAACGGCTATGATGTTTCAAAATCGTATTGATGTTTCAAAGTCTTGGGCTACCTACAAAATGGCTATGATATTTCAATATCGTATTGATGTTTCAAACAGAAAATTAGAATTGTCTGTGAGAGGTGTTGTCTGGTAATTTTCTCATAAACTCGTTTTACATAAACTCGTCTTATGTGTAAATTTACATTTTTAGTTGCTCGAACAATTTATTCACATTCTTTCACTTGCTTCCTCGCGACTTGTTCTCAAAATCATTCCGTATAACTTTCAAGTATTCTGTACGCGTCCATTCGTAAAAATAGCAATTGCATGGAACAACAACATCGAAATCATTCAACTTCCTTCTCAAATCTTTCACGTTGTTCGATACAATTAATAGTTTCGAAAATATTTCGGCTTTCAGCGTCTTAACTGACTCCCCAGTGTGTGTTTCGTAACATTCATAATTTAGAATCTTATTCGTCTAAAGTGTTTCTAATATATTTATGACGATGAACGCCTAAATTTAATTCCTACGTATAACAGTGTGCGAGAATATTTTCTAAAAAGCAATTTGCTTGCTATTATGAGATCAGTGGTAGACTGTATGTGACCTAAGAGACTTTTGTACAGAACTGTAGATGAGGAGGAGGAGGATGGCAGCCTTTAAGAGGTGGCTTTCGCTCTGTCGACGTATATCCACAGCCGCAAACTCTAAAGGGGCAATACGTGCCTCGAGCGCTGCGTCCCGTCCGCCTCTATTTCTTCGTTTCCGCGCTTCTGTCATCCCTTATTGTTCTTCGATTCTCGCGCTCCTTATTGCATTTCCTCGATTCTTCCATGGGAACGTGGAGGTGAGAACACAAGCGTTCGACACGCTGGAAACCATGTGGCGACGATTGAAGATCGATCGTTGGCGAGGGCCATTGTGCCACTACGGAAGGTCGTAGCGTGCGTTAAGGCTCACAGAGGAGGAATCTGTTGGCTAGCCGGGTAATCGTGATTTTAAGCGTGAATTCAAGTGAAATTAATCGACAGATTTATTTCTAGGTTTCCTATTTCCATCCGTACCTCGCCAGACGGTTTTCCTTTAAAAAGGGTAAAAACCTTGTTTGGCTTATTTTGTTATTTGAAGGCTCGAAATTGTGCTACGTAATGGTGATGTATAATGATTATTGATACGTGAACCGTGTGGATGCCTTTTGATAGAAAGTGATAGAGAATGCAACAAAGAAGTCCTATGATCGCTGTTGTTATTTATATTTGACAGAATATTTATTATTTATTTATATTTGAAACATAAAGTTTAATACACTAACCGAGATAATTATAATTATTAAATTACTAGAGTGTAGTAGCAAGTCCAATGAAGCTTCGATAGCTCAACTTGTTAGAATATTTGTCCGATAATTAAGAATTTCAAGATTTAATTAAGTTTTGTTCGATTAATCTGTCTGTAGGATACGAGCAAGTAGAATGAGCAATTATATGGTCAGACGGTACAGGTGATCTCTATTTCCGTGTTTAGTTGTTTCAATATTTATTATCCATCGCATAAAATCGATATACCGTGACTTAATAAAACTTTTACAACACATGTTTATACAATATATATATATAGATACATTGCACGTACAATTTCTATAAGAAAATACTTCAAGTTATATGGAAAAGGCATTGCGTGTCTATAAATTTCCACATAAATTGTGCCAGTATTCTATGAGTGGAAGTGAGACGAAAATGTGAAATAAACATAAACTTTTAAAAAAATATAACTTTATTAAGAAGTCACAAGAAGTATCTGAAATATAAAGGAAACGATAATGAATTTATTTTTAATGCGATAGAAGGCAGAAATAGATAAATGATGGTTGATATTGTATTTCTGAATCAAGCATAACAAATCAACTAATAATAAATATTAAATTGGTTTGTCGAATACATTTAATGGTACATGGAATATTATTACGTGCCCCTATTTCCACATTCCGATGTGTTAACTCTGTCGATATAAACCTACCACCAATGTACCATTAAATTAATTCAGACTTTCATTATGCGAAAGTATGAATACACGTGCTTGATGATGTGAATCTATTCACACAGATTATTTAATTTATATACAAATGAGACATTAATTCACAATGGATTCAGATCGTATTAACACGTAACATAATTATTATTTATCTATTTCCGCCTTCTATTTTATCAAAAACCGAAATAATTTTTATTTCCTAGAGAACTTCAACTTTGTAATTGTTTAGTAAAATTTACAAAAGTTCTTGTTCGTGTGTTTTTATACGTTAGCAAAATTTTGAACGTGAAGGCTGAAAGGCAGAATCTCAATTAACGTTTATTTAAACACAAGTTTAATACTTTGCTCTGGTCTTATAACGTTGCAGAATTATATACCGAAGAAACGATAGAACGTGAACATTTTCTGGCTTGTTCTCGTGTGTTCAGAAGATATTTTCTAAAAGAAACTCGTTCTTTACTTAGTTTTCACGTGCACACAAAACTGTATTAAAACCAAATCTTTTCTCACGAGTTTCTTCTTAAAAACTTTCAGCTTCAAGAGCTCATAATCAATTTATTATTTTCACGTTAACAAACAAGTCGTTATTTGTTCGCTGTACACACACACCTGCAGAAACCACGTAGAAACAAACAATGCTTTTCGATTAAAATCCCAGTCACGCAATAAATTCTTGCAATACGAACAGCAAAAAAAAGAAAGAAACAAAGAAAGAAAAAGAAGAAAAATCCATAAAAATTAAAGTCTTCTCACAGTTTCCACGTTGATTTTCTCTTTTTTATTTCTCAGTTGCCAGCATCCCGGTTTGCTTTATCGTTCTAGTCAGTTTGTTTCGGACGTTAAAACGCGAGTCTAATACAGAAAAGGACGTCTCTTGTCAATTAAAAATCCAGCCAGGCAATAAAAACTTGCGATAAGAACAAAGAGATTCAAAACCATAAGAATCGGTCTTTCCAGTCTGTTTTTATTTTCTTCCTTTCATTTATCACCATAGAAACAAATAACCCTTCTCGATAATTCCAACCAGGCGATAAATTCTCGCAACATGAATCCGTAAAAACGAAAGTCGTCTCACAGTTTCTACGTTGATCCTCTCGTCTTTTATTTCTCAACAACCAGCGTCCCGGTTTGCTTTATCGTTCTCGCCGGGCCGCTTTGGACGTTGAAACGCGAAACGCGTGGCGTGGCGTCGCGATGCAAACGGCGCGTCGCCGGCGAAAAACCAGACTGACGAACGTAAGAATTAAAGTGGCCGTCCCCTCTGAGAGGGACGTTGCTTCTGGCGTTGCTTTTAAGAAGTCACAGCACACTGTCCCCTGCAAACTTCGCCGTTAAAACGTGGCTCTAGAACGTTCCGTCAAGCTGCATTTCCTCCGCCCTCAGCCCCGTCCACGACCCTACTTCCTCCGGCGTACTTTTGCATTATTCCCAACTCCACCGTTTCCGACGCAGTTTGCCAGAAGACGGCAAACTTTTAAGAACGCTCGATGGAGAAGAATTTCGAATGTAATTACCGACCGTTTTCTCCTTGTTTGCCTCAGAATTGACCCAGGCTACTTCGTTTCCTGTAGCTTCTTTCTTACCGTGGTTTCCACCGGGATGGAGCAGTTTTTCCGGCCAAATGAATGAGGAAAATATGGAATAGCTTGAGAACAAGGTTCAGAGCGAATACATTCTTTTTTTTTGGAATCTGTTCAAGTAATTATTTCTAGGAAAACTCTACATCTTTTTCCTTTTGTATACTTGCGACCTGGATACCGCTGTTACGAAGAAAATAGAATTTGGTGAACCAAAAGAATTAAAAATGGAGAGGTCCGTATTATTGTGCTGTTGAATATGAATGTTGTTTTGGGTTACAAGGTCTAGAGACAAAAGAGTGTTGAAGTAATTACTTCAAGAAAACTCTACATCTCTTTCTTTTGTATATCCGTGACCTGGAGACTGATGTTGCGAAAAGAATAGAATTAGTGAAAAAAATTGAAAATAAGGAGAGGTCCATATTATTGTGTCGTTGAATATAAATTTTGTTTTGGGTTACAAGGTCTAGAAACAAAAGAGCTATAAGTAGATTTCTATTGCTGTCTCTTGTAGCCTTCAGCTAGAGCTACACTCCAAGATTAACTTTTTGCTAATGTCCTGTGCTATAGATATATAGAACGTGCTCCCTATCTTCTTCCTATTGTATTGTAACACTGTAGGAGTGAGGATCTGGATCAGCATACACTACACCTGTACTTATACTTATATCTACAATTATTTCAATATATTTTTCTATTACAAATTCATCCACTCGTTTCTCTATCACATAATCTCAAGAGAATCGATAGGTTAAAAATTAGGTGATTGACGAGTCGGTGAATTTCGCGATGAAAATAGGAAGAGTTTGGAAGAATTAGAGCAAGGATTAAAGGAAGTTACAGAATGAAGATAGATTATGATCCTTTGTAATCCGATCTTTTTTGTCTTTTATCAAAGTAGACCTCCCTTGGTCTAATTAATTTTAGGACGATGATGGACGATTAGTAGACTAATTTGTTTATGTCGTATCCTTCATAGGATTTTTTAAAATTTATTTATTCTTCTTGAACGGTAATAAGGAAATTTATGGGATGGCTGGTATCAAGGAGAGTAGGAAATTATTTAGGTGAATTACATCGCCGTTTGTCGGTCTACTTCCAAAGAATATCAATTGTCTTGCGAGATGCATATCGAACTTTTGAATTGGAACTGAAATACTGGCAGAAAATTTGTAACGTTAGATTGTCATTCTTCTGTCACTGTAATGCCGCTTTTAATCTAATCGTAAGAACATAAATGATCATTTGAAATATCGTTTTGAACTTGCGAGTTGACATCGAATTGGATGCAGAAAATTTATCATACTGACAATGAGTTCAGATTCTGGAATCGTTCATCATGCTGACAACGAGTTCAAACTATAGAAAACTTCTGATGTCAAATTGAGCGCGGACTAGAGCCAGACAAATCTGTTATTAAGTATTACGAAATAACTGGATATTAATTTCACGAAATGTATCGAGTCGATATCGCAACGATATTCTCAGAAGCGAAGCGTTTTCCACCAAGTACTTTCATCGATTTAAACGACAGCCGTCAAAAGTTGCCAAGTTAAAAAAAAAAGAAGAAGAAGGAAACGGACGTACAAATACTTCAAGTAGCTACGATTAATCTTTTAGAGTGGCGGTGAACTCGACGACGAAAAAAGGAGAAATAAAAAAGGAAAGCGAAGAGGTGAGGAAAGGGAAAGGAGGCGTTCGTTGTCTTTACGAATTGAATCGAGTTCGTCGAAGCGACGAGGCGGATTTAAATAAGGGGAACCGTCTCGCGGATGCAAATTAGAGTTTGCTCGAAAGAACGTAATCAACGTAACGAATGGAACAGCTTCTTCACCGATTCTGTTGTCTCACGCGATCGAAATTGCAACATTCTTTCACCTGAGCCACTCGCTTTATTTCCAATTTGTTCGTTAGCTCGATTCTTTTACTTCTATTATTTTTTTCGTTTCTTTCTCTATACTTAAAATCGTTTTTACGTCTCGTTTAATAAAAAACAAAAATTGTTTAAGCTTCCTAATTCCTTCTTTGATGATTTTCGTATCTTCGAAAATAAAGCAAGAGTACGTTTTCGTGTTAGTGAAGCGTAAAATTATTTTTACCTTCTGTTTGATCTTTCCAATCATTTACATTCTTAATTTTCAATTTTTTTCAATAATCTTAAATTTTTTACATTTTTCCTTTTCGCCATGTTTACGTTTGCAAGTGAAATAAGAGTATTCTTGACACGTCAGCCAACCACTTCGACATATTAATATGCAAATGCATCGACCAACCCTGTTTATGATCTCGGGAAGATTACACGCGAGGTGGGCAGTGAATTTATGTTAGGCGATCCATCTTCTTGACGTCAACGGTGCGTTCTCCACGCGTCTCACGTCCACGTGTCCCTGAACTACCTGGCGAATGCAAGTTCTACAGTCGACCTACTACTCCTCATTCAGATAAGGGAAATTCCTAGATTCTATTGAATCTAACGAAGCCTGATCATGCTACGTTCAAGACCATATAATTCTATCAAACAAAATTCTCTCCCATCTGTTATTTCCATAGAATTACAGTCCTGTCCTAGTTGCACGAGACACCCTGTACATTTCCTTCTTATTCTCTCGCAACGAATCACTTTATGCTCTCTTATATATTTTATTTGGACCTCGTATAACGCGAGGAATAGAACTCGGTAGACTCGGTTAATTAACGGAACCCACATGGGACGAGTCTGTGTTCTGTTCAGGCGACTGGTCCTCCTTCCAACCTCTTTCAACCCCTTTCCACTGTCCCGCGTCATCCCTGTTGTACTTCCAAATACAGCCGTACGTAAATAACTCGCAGCGTCCCTTATCCGGGCTTTGCTTGTGCCGAACAACAAGAGGCGAAGGTTGAGGGGTTGAGGAGTCGAAAGAGGAGAGAAGGAGGACGACAGAGGGTAGTAGATAAAGTCTCGCCTGTCTGCCGAGGGAACCGGAAGAAGCAGGCACCGAAGGAACATCCGTCCGGTTGCTTAATTAAAGAAATCCTTGTTTACTGCTGGCCGACTCTCTTACTTCGTTATGTAACAGGTGTCGTGAATAAGTAATTCGGATGACGGCCCTCGTGCAGCTTCCATTTCATTATGTATTTATCGACGTTTACGGACCCCTTAAAGGGTGGCGGACGTCTAGAGAATTTGCACACTCTCGAAGCTATCTTTTCCTGTCGGTGGTATCTGTCGTCAACGATCTTCTTTGACAATTTCTTGCTTTCTTCTTTAAAGCGACAGTCGATTGAAAAAGGTTGTACGATGAATGGTTAGAGGTTTGGCTAAGAAATTGTGAGGCACTGCAAGCATTTTACAAATTGCTACTTGTTATCGAAAAATTGGTAATCAAATTGATAGCCTACGAATTGGGAGAATTAGACGACATTGCGAAATAGTAGGAGTATATCGCGCATATTATATTAGGTTGTCCGAAAAGTGTCTTTCTTTCGCAAACGTGTTTTTTAAAACAGAGCATTTTCATACAAACGTGAAAGCAAATCTGTGAAATGTCGCGGTGTTTATCTCAACAGAACAAAATGGATCGTTCGACAAAATAATCTTTTTTTCATTCGGAAGTAGTTTACAATTAATTCTCATTGAGAATTGTAAGTAAATTATTTTGGCGTATTACTATAACGCGAATAATAAGTGATTATCGTATGTTTGATTCTAGCTGAATCTAATTTTTAATTCTAGAGGGTAATGTTTTCTTAGCCTGCGGATCTGATCCGTCGTGTCAAGTAATTGAGTAACTAGTTAGTTTTGGTGGTTGTTAATTCTTATATCTATTACTGAATTTGGATATTTCTTCTTTAACTGTAGGTATCTTAAAGTCGCGATGTATTGTTTCGTGCATCTATTAGGGATCTTAGAGATTTTGATTGGAATCGTTGAAGAATTCTACGTTAGAATTACTCGCTGTTCCCCATAGTTGGATCCCATAGGTCCAAACAGGTTTTAATATAGCTTTATATAGCATTATTTTACTTTGCAGGCTTAAGTTCGAACGTCTGTCAATGAGCCAGTAGAATTCTTTTAACATTAATTTAAGTTGCTTGGTTTTATCTACAATGTGTCGTTTCCATGTCATTCTTCTGTCCAGAATCATGCACAGATATCTGACTGAATCTTTGTTTGGAATTGGAATATTATTTATGGTCACCTGTGGGCACGATGACAAAATAATATAAAACAAAAAACGTTGAGCGTCTATTATTTCCTCATAAAACGATAGAATCTTTTCGGACAACCTAATGTAAGACGTTGCTCGAAATTGAATCGATGTTACACTCGAGAAGCCTTCGTTGTCTACAATTTTAACGCGAATCGCATTTGAAATTCAGGTCGCCTACGAAAGGCGTATCGAAACCTATTTCGATACGTATTTCTACGTGAAATTCTAGAAATCTGGAAGACGATAACGCGAACGATAGCAAAGGGTTAAACCGCGAGGGGTTAATTAAACGGTTGAACTTGCAAACATTTTTGCAATTCGCTCGACGAATCTCAATATTCCGAGAACGCACTCGTTTAATCTCCGTAAGCGGAATTTCACGTTCCATTTGTCTACCTAGCGCGCAAGTTATTGGAGAGAAGGGCCGGGCGAAGTTCGTAAAGCCAGCCTGTGGATGAAGCAGCAGCAGCGGCGGCAATAGCAGCTCCGTGATTTTTCCCGGGTGTCCGTTTAATCCCTCGCACGGTTGGAATTAAATCGGGCGTCGCGCCGCTGACGGAATCGCGGTTTCCGGGGTGAAAAAGAGGTGGAACACGGGCAAGGGAAAACGAACGACGAAAGCGTAGCTGTACCTCGAAACGAGAGACGAACAAAGCACGGTTAACCAGCTTCGTCGTTTTGTTTCTGTTTTGTCTGTAAGATGGACGTCGTTCGATTGTATCGGCACGTTGTCGCCTAAGTATTTTTCACTGACAGCCTCGGTGTAGCATTTTATCTGCGATATAACGACACGCTAGAATCGATTACCATTTTGACTGACACGTGGAAATCACATGTTTCGCTCAGGACGCCACGGCAGTATTTTTATTATTCAAATCATATAATGGCAAAATAATAATAAATTGATGATGTAAGACAACATTCTTCCCCAATCGATCGTTTATCTTATTGGTGGTCACGGGTGACCACCGTGGCGCCTTGGTAACAGTTGATAGCGACATATTATAACAAGGCTTCGTTTATTTCAACAAACCATTCGCATTCGTTATTTCGTCGCAAGCAAAACGTGCAGAATATATTGTTGAAACGTGTAGAAGATATTGGTAAACAGTATTTGCTCATTCTATATATAATAGCAAGGTATGTACATACTTCTAACTTCAATTATATGATTATAAAGCAGCATTTACGATTATTTTCTAAGCTGTGTTTATAATAATATTCGTAGATTACCCCTCAAAGATATGGATGCAAGCACAGTGCACCGTTACATGCAAGATTTGTTCTCATTTTTTTTATTGATGTTCTAATAAAAATGTTTAATCGTTCAATAGGGCACTTTTTATTCCAAAGTATCTTCTATTTATCGGTTATATTCAAAATGCCCTAACTGTCAATTTTCATACAATTTTTACAGTTGAAGCGCTCGGGTCACCAATGACCACCGTGGCGTCACAGGAAAAACCGTATATATCATAGAAATTCATTTGTCTGGATTTGTCGGAGGACAAATAGTTTGTATAATCGGAGTTCACACAGTCGACAACTCGTCGATTTTTCTTGCCAATTATTATGTTCCATTCGCTAATGGAATAATAGGAGTTTAGGATAAATCGATTCGATCGGCAAAAGCTTCGATTACGTTTTTAGAAATATTCGAATACGTTCGTTTACTCATTGAAAAATTATCGCGTCGATCCGTATCGCAGTTCGATGCTTCGATTCACCGGCTCGTTACATCGCGAATGTAACTACGATAATATTGGAAGCAAAGAGCAAGCAACGTCGGCTCGTTGGTCGTCCCAGTTCGTTGACAAGGCTGTTCCGTCCGCAGAACAAAGATTCCAAAAGGAAACGGGGACATTTCGCGCGAAAGGGCTGTCGCGCGAGAAGCGTTACAATGTAACGTCCCTTCCGTTTCTTTAGAGATTTCGCCGCACAGCGCGCTTTTTGCGTGAAAAATTGAGCCTCCGAGGTCGCCGGCAACGTCTCCTCTCCCTTTTCAACGCGAGCACCGCCCGCTTTGATCATCCTCCGCTTTGGTTATCGTGTTTGCTATGACGAAGTTCAGCACGGCAGGACGCGGCGCGTCACCGGGTCGGCCCGAGAAAAGAGCAAAGAAAAGATCTCCTTGGGGTTAGTCAACCTGCTCGAATTCGAGAGTTTGAAGCCTCTTGACCAGCGTGAACCTGCTGTTTACACGACTCGAGTCATACACAGTAGTTGACGTAAGCATCAAATATCGCGTACAATCTTCAATGAATTTATTATACGTGCGTTACACCGAAACATTTTGAAATTTTATTTGCACTGCTATGAGACTCCGCTATCCTTTTTATTTGTATTTGTTGAGAATTTGTGGATCTTAATTGCTGAAATAAAAGTAAAGGAACACTAAGATTGCACTTAGAATTCATATTAAAATAGTTTTAGATTTATTTAATAAACGATTTCCAGGATCTTCGTCGATATACATTTGCACGCGTCTCAGCACTTTGTTTCACCATCGTCGCGGTATGAAATTGGAGTGTGAAACAACTTTGGAAACGTACAAGACAGAGTACTTAATTGTTGAGGTTTTGCCTCGAAATTGAGAGAGAAATGCGTGGATGAATGTATAATAGAAATATATTTTACCGTTTGTCACAAGCAGCGCGATCGCGCTGTCTAAATTTTGTATGGAAATGTCCCAATACATTTGAACGCTACGCACGACTCACAGTGTTTTGTATTTCATTGTTATCTTCTCAATAATTTTCATTGAACAAAACTTGGAATACTTATAAACTAATAATACGCTTCATATAGATGTAAATCCTATACAATTTGGAACAACAACCGACGGTTTGACTTTCCTTGCATTTACTGGGAGTTGGTCGAACAATATAAATAGAGAAGGACTGGGACTTAGGAGAGAGAACAAAACAGGATTTCAAGAAGCGGAGATTGAACAAAGAAGAAGAAAAGCAAGTTAAGAGTTAGAAGGAGAAAGAGAAGAGAGATTAGAAGCAGAGAGTTTTCAGGAGATACGGAAGAAGACTTAGAAAATCGATTCTTGAGTTTCAGGAATCGATCGCCTGATTTCCAAAAATATTACAACATTACATAGAAGTATTTCATAAAAATTACAAATATGACGAGCGCTATTGCGCCGCTTGTTTCTCATTGCAATCGATTAAGACAAGTTCGGGATTTTTCGACCCTGTTTTTTCAAAGATCTCTGGGACTCAAACGGTTAAGTAACTTCAAGTGTAAGTACAATGTGTATGCTAGTCCAGATCCGTACGCTGGCAACGTTACTTTACAAAAGAGCTGCGAAGCCACGAGCCTATTTATGTAATTACGAGTATTTATATAATTACGAAAAACTGGCCTGTCTGTACTATCTGTGCAAGACACGATCCTAGAAAAGACTATGAGGCTGACAGGCCTTTGAAATTAATTTAGTGCTAAACAATACTCAATGGCTTCGAGGACTAAGAAAACTAAACATTAGAGAAGATATGGAGTTTTCCTTGAAGTGGGACCCATTACATTATGATAAATAATGATGTACATAAACATTAATGATACTCTAAGAGATCAGACAAGTATTTACATAGCATTAAAATTGGAAAAATTGGGATTTTTGAATTTTGCAACGATGGAAATTTAAATACTTCATCTTCTGAAATTTGTATCGCTGAAATTCCTCGATTTTGGAAATTTCAATCTCTAAAATTTGGAACTTTGTTCCAATCTGTTCAAATCTGTAAATTAATGATTTCTATTCGATCTAGACTAACGCAAAGGGAATTTGATCATTGAAAAAGATTGCGAAGCTACGTCGCTACCATGAAACTTTTACTCAAACTGCATCACACGCGTCGATCTGCTATTTAATAAAAGTTCGCGTCCAGCATTCACATTTCAACCTGGAAATCATTTTTCCCTGTGATAAAAGTGCAATCTGCAGAGTCATTATCGTGGCTCGATCAACGAGATCGCGGCATGCCAGCTTGAACACGGGACTAAGTCGTATCGTACGCCAGCGGAAGGACTAATTTTCGATAAATTCCAGGAGCAGTCGGTCGGTGTGTAATTAACTTGGGCCGAAAATGGGGTTTCTAGCTGGCGAACGCGCGAATACATAATGCCACCAGGAAACTTGACGGCGTATCAATTATCCGCGAACTATGCGCGGCACGAAAGCGTCGATTCTCGATTATTATACACAGTGAATTTGCCACAACGTCAGCTAAAATTCGTTTGAAAGAGCACACGTTAATTAATTACGCGGTTATTTATCACTCGACAAGATATGTAACCCTGCTTCCTATTTCCTTTATCACGTAATATTACGTAGTATTATTCATCAATTTTCTTTCATGTTTCGTGTGTAAGAAATGCTATAGGAATTATTGAGTTAAGTAATAATTTGCAGACAGATTATTTAATCATAGAACAATTCAATAACAAAACTATTCTCACTGTATATACAAACATACATTTGAATAAATCTTTGTCAAATCGTCTGGTTTTCTAACCAGAGCTTCCCCAAACTTCCTTCGACTTCGTCAAATCGTAACGTGAAAATGCAAACGACTGTTCCCAAATATAACAGCACCCTGTTAATCAAGTTTATCTATAAATTTACAAGAGTAAAAGGATGCATGTATTTATTCATTCATTGATGGAGGAATGTTTCTATAACTTTTTCACGTACATTTTTCGAGCTGCATCACTTTGGTAGGAGTGTTGCGATATGCAAAGGACGACATAGTAGCAACATCGTGCAGTTTATCCTGCGTTACCACTTTTATACGTCGCATCGTTCAGTCGTGTTTTCACAAATCACGTTGTTCCGTAAGGAAAACGAGTTAACAACGCGTATCATGGCGTTACTGTTTTTATTCAACGACAGCTATTCGCGTCGAACGACCAAGCACAGTGACGATATGCTTCCGGAAACAGCAATTTCCTGCGTTGAAGTGTATCGGAAACGCGGCAATGATTTCGTGGAAACGAGCTCCCCTTTAATTCTCAACGGAGGATAAACGGGGAAGCCACGTTCTAGTTTTCCATTCGCAGCTTTGCAAACTTTCCAGCCATTCGATTTCTCGATACGCTCGTCGCGCGTTATGAAAATGTTGAAAGAAGAGATGGGAAAAACGTTTTACACCTTGAACGATCCATGTTGAATGATCATCTAGGAGAAATAGCGTTACTTCATCAAATTAAACGAGAATACTTCTTTTATTATCTACCAGGCGATTTTTTGTTTAAAAATTCGTATTGTCTCTTTACACCCTCATCGGATGCTTACAATTTCTGTATCCTTTGAACTTCCAAATAATCCATCGATAATCGTTGAAAATATCAAGAAATAAAGCTGCTGTTTGTCTCTTCTCATCTTCATACGCGTATAATACATTTTGTTTAAAATTAAGCCTCTCGTTATTTATCCTCGTTCCATCACAATTTCCCTCTTCTCTCTTCATCTCTGTCACCTACTCATCGAATCTGGTCTTATTAATTAACTTGCAATTAGCCATAGTTACATGTGAAATTATACATAAATATTATAAGTGTCTTTTCTTCGCAAACGTGTTTTTTACAACAGTGCACCTTCATATAAACGTGAAACCAAATCTGTGAAATGTCACGGTGTATAAAACAAAAAACGTTGTGCGTCTATTATTTCCTCATAAAGCGAAATAAACTTTTGGGACAACCTAATAAAACGAACGAACGAATAAATTGAAGTGAACTTATCAATCTGATGAGATATTCTACGTAAACGGCTGGTTGCAGTTTATTAAATTAAATTGTAATGTGTCAAGAAATTATGGTGTTTTACGATTTACTATTTTCTCAGCTGTATTGCTACATTATATGTACATTTGGCACGAACGTGTACGCGAACGACGATAGGATAAAGCTGACAGGTTTCGAAAGACAGCAAGAAGAGGGAGGGGGAGGGAAACGAGCGTCGTCGACGTCGGCTGTTCTAGCGCGACGGCTGTTGAAATTAATATAAATCTCATTTCCTCGCCTCGGATACACCGGCATTGTCTTACTCCATTCGCTACCGCCTCCGACCCTCTACCCCCAAGCTGTCGCCACGACAGCTTCTGCAACTCGAGCATCCGACAAACACGTGCTCCAATCTCGATTCGCGGGTCGAGGAGAGCCTGTGAACGAAGAACAGAGGGCTGAAAGAAAGTGGATAGGACGCGAGACTTTAGACACGAGGTGTAATAAATCAGGATGTAATAAACGCGGTGGTTTCATCGTGTGACTTGCGAATGGCGAGAAAATCCAATAATCCCAAACGTTGAAAACTATCTTAAACTCGAGCAATATAGGAGAAAGTTATCGGTACTCGCGATATTTTTCTGAAACATTACTTACAACTTCCTTTTTCTTTGCTCAGACGAAATCCAGCGAAATTGAAAGCCGAGAAATAGCTTTTCTTCTTTATTATTTAATTTGTACTTTAAAATTTGTCCAGCTGGACATTTGGTAAATTTCTCTAACTTAATTGCTAAACAACATGTGGATGGCTAACCCCAGAGGGATACCATCTTCGAGTTTAACCATTTTATTTCTTCAGTGAGGTCAGTGGGGTGTTTTCTGTGATGTAAATGGAATAATATAATGAATTTTATTTAGTTTTTTGTATTTATTCAAAATCAGAATAATTTTGTATCATGGCTACTTATATCAATGCCAGTCAAAGTGGATGGTACTCGTCAAAGTGTAAAAGGCTACTAAAATCTGTTTACCGAACGCGTATTAACCAGTTTCCTCGCTTTGTACAACTACCCACGCGTTTTTACAATTTTTATACACGCGTGTTATTCAATACGATGGTGTCAGTTATCAGGTAAATTCCGGATCGATCATGATGCTAATAGTAGAACTACCATACCAATTAAAATTAAAATACGTATTTTTAAAGATCAATCATTTTGACTGGTTTTGATAGAAATAGTTTCGTCTTAAGTAGTAGCTTCAGTGTTTGTGTGTATCTTCCAGTATGTCTACTTTATTTCTTTAGTGAGGTCACTGGGGTGTTTTCTCTTTAGTCTTTTTTTTATGAGAGTTTTGCTCGCTTCAACAACCAGCTGGTTTCGATGTGTTGCCATTCTTTTCTTGTATTTTTTTGCGTATCTGCCGATTTCTTCTCGGACCGTTGGTATTTTTAAGTCTTTGCGTATATCCTCGTTTCTGACATACCATGGAGCGTTTGCTATTGTTCTCAGCATCTTGGATTGTAGCCACTCTAGTTTATCTATTTTGAAGTGGTCACCACTTCTAAGAAAACTCTACATCTGGTCCTTTTAGTTTTCTCAAGCACTGGAGCCATCTACAGCGTACAGACAAAAGACTGGGACGAAGGCAGATCATAGATAGTTGACAGGAGACGATGGCTTGGGGGTTTTCAGTTGTAGGGTAACACTGCTAGCGTGTGGATCCGGATCAGCTCAAATTATATCCATGTTTGTATTCATTTCTGCATTAAAATATATTTTCTACTTTACAATTTATCCACGCGTTCCCCTGTTTATACATCTAATAACCTCAACAATTTATGTGGCTCATTGCTGCTGTCCCCCATAGTGGTATTCCATACGTCTAAATTGGTTTTATTATCGTTTTGTATATTTTTAATTTATTTTCTATGCTGAGTTTAGAGCTTCGACTAGTTAATCAGTACATTTGTCTTCTTTTTATCTGTCTATAATTAATTTAGTATGTTTCTCCCATGTAGGTTGTGTGTCTAATTAGTGTCCTAGGTATTTAACTTGCCATGTTTGTCTTATGTGCGCGCTATTCAATTGGATATTTGGTGGTTTCCGTTTTCTTAGTGTAAATGTAATATGGTTGCATTTACTGGGCTTTGCTTTTATTTATTTATCTTGTAGTAATTTTTCTATCTTTGTGATGTGCTCTTGTAGTAATGTGATTTTTGATTAGTGTGCTTGACTAGTTTAGCCGTGTCTTCCGCGAATGTCAGTATTTTGCTGCCTTTTATTTCAGAATATACATCCTTTATTTTTACTACAAAGGATCCAAGAAATAGGTGTCCTGTTTTTAAAATGAGTATAGGAACATAAAGATGGACCGACGTTATTTTAAATCGTCTTAATTTAAGATTATTAGAAATTTGTTATACAGACATTGACCAACTTAGAATAATTAATATTTTGTAGGAATTTCTTTTATTCTGTATTATTTTATATCGAATAATTTTTCAATAAACCCATCTTATACCATTCTCTAAGCTTAGTTAAAAATCCATTTTTGTTCACTTTCTGACTCTTCGATGGTTCAGAAGAAATATCTTAACCTGAAGCAATTAACACGTATAACGCTCACAATTAAAGAAGTTTCTGCAAGTGTTGGAATATTTTCATCAGACACTGTACAATACTTATCTGAGACGAGTCTACAGAAAGTTTTTTTTTATTTATTTAATTCTTTTCATTCACAATTTGTCCAATTTGGACATTTGGTAGAATGAGTCTACAGAAAGTGCAGAAAAGTTTCTAAACGATTTAAGTTGACACGACGACGCCGTGAAATCTCTGGTTCGGGACATTGTCGCACAACTTCGTACAAACTGGTGTCTGTTCGTAGTATCAAAACGCAACGTTTACAATTCGACTGGGAAATAAAGGTAAATTCATTCTCAACGAAGAATATCGTTTGTACGCGCTCAGATTATCGACATTCTCTCGCGAAATTCTGGTTCTCTGTTTCGTAAGCGTGTACAACAGAACCGTATGTTCGATACGACGAGAAAGGGGATAGGTTGGCGTCGTTATCGTTATCGTTGTTTCGAGAAACAGCAGGGTATTCGCGTGCTGCGAAGTTCGACGTTGAAACGGAAGCTCGTTCCTACTGGTGTCGAACACGTTTCGACATTCGGCATACTTTGGAGGCTTCGCGTAACGAGCCTGGCTTTCCAAACGTTTGAAACGGGTCTGTGGGTTCATCCTAGGTGACAAGAAACTGTCATCTAGCTGTTATCGCCGATAATAACATCTGGTTATCCGAATACTGCGGAATATTGTAGACTTGCGTAACTCGTGCAGCTGTCGACAGCATAACGGAAAATTAACAAGCGCCTCGCTGGTAGCGAAACGTGTTTCCATGTTCCTAGGTAAATGGAAATTTTCGCAGTTTTGTTGCGGAGATAAAATGACTTCGTGTTATATGAAAGTCGATGGAGATCGCTAGAAATCAGAGACAGCGAGTCGAAGAATTTGGATTTAGAGCGTAGAAATTTCCAAGTCTCCACGTTCGAACATTCAACTCTCGAAAACGTAGATTTCAAAATTCGTATTTCAAAGACTCAAATTTCAAGAATTGGTCTTTTCAAAATTCGAATCTGAAGGGCTAGAATTTCAGGCTCATGTTTCAAAGTTTCAAAATTCAAGGATTCAAATTTCCAAAGTAGGAAAGTTGAAAAAATGTATCGGTTCGTTGAACCGTACGGTTTCATCGATATTATGCTTCCGTTTGGCACACGATTCTACGCTAAAATCAACGGAATTCTCTATTGCAATTTATGGAAATTGCGATGGTACAAGTAGGTCAGCTTCGGCGCACGTTTCAGCCAGGTATTCGAAGATCGTCGAGGTATCGAGAATGTTTCATTATAATTAATTAACACGAAGAGACAAGAATATTTCTATGTTCGAATAAACGGTTCGTATTAATAAAGGCGAATTGATTTTGTTAATGAGCGCGATGTATTCGACCTAGTAATCAAGAATACGCATTTCTCTCTGTATTAAATACTATATCCGATGTATGATACATTACGATAATTATCTACGCTCTCTCTCAACAATGAGGAGTATTTTTTCCTAGCGTTTATTCTACTGAATCCTTCTAAAAAAAAGTACTCATTAATCTGCCAGAAATCACGAAAAATACCTCACGCCACTGATATTCTCGACTACGTATTCACATATTCTTTTATACGAAGCTTTACCTTCATTTCCACAGTATCCCAGTATTTACACGTTACATATAGCAGCCTGCGAACATTTCAGCTTATTTAGAATGATAATCTCGTAATGGTAATATTGTGAAATATTCTAAAAAGGATATGCAGCGACTTTAGAACGAATTATGAGAAGAAAAGTTATGTACTAAATATTAACGTATATTAATCTACAGAATAGAGGCAGTATATCAAGACCCTTCAACAATATGGTTACAGAGATCATCCAGCGATTCGACAGTTTTCACTGCACAGTATTAGCATTGTGTACGAAATATCAATAGAAAGTATTGGAATTCTAAATTCAACCTAAACATGTTTTTTCCATTTTTCTCTTTTTTTTTAATAAATTATTTTTACCATTATCTTGCATCATTTTCTTCGTATCGCTGTAAAATAATATTTCCTTGGGCAAGAACCTAATCTCCACGTCAGAAAATTGTAAACCTGTTATTGTACTCTTTGCTCCCTGGAATCTTCTCGACACTAGTTTGGTATTCTTTCAGGTAATTTAATCCAGACTTTATTCAAACAAAATGCTATGCGTGCCAGCGACGGCGTATGGAACATTCATCGACCGAATTGAAAAATGTCGAACCTAACTCAAATATTCCCTTATAATTCTTCCCATACGGCACTAGTTGTACAATATTTCAGAGAATCTATTCGAATTCGAAGCGGGACCTTTTAATTTTGAAGCTGTTCGTTTTAAAAGTTGTAATCCTCTTCGCAGAGTTTCCTCCGCGGTAACTTTGTTGCTCGTTATCATTTCAGAGAACCGGTTGCGAAATTAACTGAAACAATCAGCTGTTGCAAACTCTTTGCAAAGTGTGTTCCTAAAATATGTGGCAAAGAGTAAGACGAGTATACTCGTCAAACGCAGACTATGTGGATGTTACAATATATAATTAAGTTGTAACGAAATGATCGTTCTATTTCTTAATTTTATTACTCACAAGGCTCGTGATAACGCAAAATGTTGCCATTTCTCCACGACGAGTATACTCGTCAGAAACAGCTAAACTGCTTAAATTCAACCCAAATCTAACTCAAACTTAGCTTCAAGCACAAAATACTACATACGCGACATAGCGATGATGCGTGAAACATTGAACTCTACGTTAAAAGTTGGAAGATTCGATGCATCGAAAATGCACCGTGTCCACTTCCGCCACGATGTTTCCATGAAGTTCCAACGAAACGCAATGTAGTCGCGTGGACGATTTGGTCGCCAGACAAGGAATCTTTGGACCAGCGTGCGCCATCCCCGTGGTTCGGTCAAAGGATTCCGACACCAGGTACCTGGCAACGGCATAGCAACACCGTCTCTACCGAACCCAAGGCTAATATATGGCGTTGTCATTGCGCATTACAATAGGAGCTGTGTTACGTAAGCCGGTCACGTGTTCTGCTTTACCGCGCACATCAACCGTTCGGATCCTGTGGCTCACGCACGTGTACGTGCGCTAGTACACCCCCGAGTCACCCCCGCGTGGATGGAATTATGGTCACGTGTTCAGGTGAGCCGCATACACGTTCGTCCTGAACAAAGAACCGATTATTGTCGAGGACTTTCGCCGCTGTCAAGTGTTTTCATTCCTTTTCCGTAATGGGATTTCAGGAGGGTATTTTTTGCCACCAGACGATACTGGTCTTTCAATCAATTTTTATACAAAATATAACGTGGAATTTGGTTTGAAAAAATAACCCAATAACGATCAGATGGAATTCAAGTCGGAGCAGCAATTACGTTTATTTAGAATTTAAATCTAATTTAGGAAAATCACATTCATTCCGAAGCTAATCCAATACTAATCCTACACTTGCATTAAGCCTCGACCTAACTCAAAAACAGTCACATCGGAGGCAAACCAAACCCAATAGCAATTATTAAGTTGTCCGAAAAGTGTAGTTCTTTTACAGACACGTCTTTTACAACGATGCATATTTATGCAAACATGAAACCTAATTTGTCGAACGTTGTGATCTTTATTTTGATAGAACAAAATGAATCATACTTAATTCGATAAAATAATATAAAACGGGAGATGTTGCGCATACATTATTTGCTTATGAAAAGGAAGAAACTTTTCGGATGACCTAATACATTGAATCCTATATGAAATCATTGAAAATTACGTTTAAATCCAACACAACAGTTATATCCAGCGCAAACATTATTCTACGGTGAATGCGTTAAATTCAAATTTGAATCGGCGACCACATCAAGTCCGGTGGCTACAATTAATATGATAAATATTTACAGCTTAATTTTTGGATGTTGGAATTTTGTGGCGGCATTCGACTTTAAAGACGAGCCAGTTCAAGTATCCCCGCAAATAAAAATCGAACGTACGTTGAATGAAACATTTTTTATTATTTCTCGTTACTGAATTCTTCTCTCAAATATCGTCCACTTATTACGAAATACCCTGTATCTCAATCTATCGTCACTCTCAGGGCAAGATACGACGCACAAAGTTCAATTCCTGTGACGAACAACACGCTAATCATCGAGCAACGTTGAAATTAGACAATCGATAGTACTTTTCGTCCTTCGATCATAATAACAGCTACTGCTGATGATTTCCAAGGATGTTTGAACTTTCCTTTCTATTGGATCACCAGAATATTGGGAAAAGGGAAAGTTGGCGGCAGAGAACCCCTGGGAAGAGGGTTGAGGCACGATGCACGTCTAGGGAGCGAGGAGCCACGAGGGTGAGAGAAGCTTCCTGCAAAGAATATAAACAATGCGTTTTAATTAGAGCCCCTTGGCCCGATGAATGCACAATTGTTGCCCTCCGGGGCTTTGCAACCCGCCTCGACCCAGACTCCGAGCTTCCTCCACCGCTGCTTCCGGCTGCCAAGGCTGCGTGCGCTGTATATCAGATGCCCCGACCGTAGATGAAACTAATTTTTCTAACTTCGCGCGGCGGGATGGTTTATTTTCGTGGCATACTAATCGGCACGGTATAGCGCGCCGCCGCATACGTAATACGCCCTGAGAAAAACCAGTCGTATTTCATCGTAGGCCCAGTTACCAGATGCCATTCGACCTGGCTGAATCGAAGTGGATGACGAACGAAGAAGAGTATAGCAGATGGAAGGGACGTATCGAGGTCGTGAAATCGGTCAGTGAGCAAAGTTTGCGATTTTCACGATAGTTAACCCTTCGAAGGTAACCTGAGTCATTTACGTCCCGTGCGAAATTTTACCCGTAAGTATCTTCGAAACGGATTTTCCTTTTTCTTACGGAATATTCTATATGCTTAAATTAAGAAATGATTAGCAGTGAAGACCTCGGTAAGCATTCCGGAATTTTTGCAGATTTTTTGAGAGCTTGCAATGGGAAGAAGATTAGGCGTCAGTATAACAGATGCAGAAAATACACTTGTCCGCGAAGGGTTAATATCTACAGTGATTCATTAAAATATTCGGATATTAATTGCAGACCATTTTTATGTGTACATTATGCGTGTTGTATGAAACATTTCGAAATTTTATTATCACTGTTACGCTGCGTTGCTTCCATTTGGTTCTGTGTTGATACGGACAATTTTTGCGAAATATTATATGGTGTTTGAACACTTTTTCCTTGACAATATTGTCTGATTGTCTGCCATTCACGTACTTGAACATTTCTTAATCCATGAAATTTATCTTCTTTTAATTATCCTAAAAGACTTAGTAAAAGGAACGTGTTAAATAGGATGATTTTGATTGGACATAATTGATAAAGAAAAGAATCCGTAAGTCTTTTAAGTTATTAGTTGATGAAATTCTGTGCGGTCTATTTTCCATGGATTTCCCAAAAATGTACAAAAATAATCTCACAATGGACACATTAAAATACATGATAGGCGCATCTGGGTTAAAGTACCAGTTATAGAAATATCTACCTCGCGTTTCTTCGAGTTGCTACGAGTTTTTATCTCCTCCAACACGTTCCTTGTTCTCTTAAGCGAGCGCCCAAGGGATGATGAACTGGGATCGTCTCGCTCCTTCAGGCGCTTGTTTGCTCGCGAAAACGTTTCGCGCAAAAGGAACGTGTTCCCGGGACGTGTGCCGTATTTCGTCGACTGTTTAAAGGAAAAACAGAAGGAACGTGGAATTTCGACTTGGAAGGTGAGAATTAGAGTGGCTTTTCTTACCGGACTGTTGGATGCGGTTATAACCGAGAGAATGAAAGATCTGAATGTTATAACGATGAAATGAAAAACGATTTTTGGCGATGCGTTCGAGAAACCGAGGTATCTTTTATGGGATCGAAGTTTGATAATAATCGATTTTCATGGTCTGTCGCGGCCGGTTTAAACAAAGGTTCAAAGTTAATTAATGAATTGAGTTAAGGTTTATTTCTCGCGTATTTCCTGTCGATTTTGCTGTCTGTGATATTTTTTTTTATTTTATTTGGATGCACATTACAATCAATTCTCTTGAGAATTTTAAGTAAGTTTTTCTGGCGTGGTACTGTGAAATGATTAAAATGTATAATGTGTGTTTGATTCTAATTGAATCTAGTGCTTAATTCTAAAAGATATTGTCTTTTTAGCCTACGAATCTGATCCGACGTGTCAAGTAATTGAGTAACTAGAGGGTGTCTGTGATATTGTTCCATAAATTTGGAATGGCATTGCATTGCGATTAGACGCGTAGATCGATTTTGTGTTTTTTTTAATGAAATATAAATTTTATCCGTGGATCATGGGATACATAGCAAGCCATAAAAGATATATATGAAATTTGCATAAAATTACAATTAAACGAAGGAAATAATTACGAGTTGTTATATCAGCTGGAGAATAGTTACTACAGTTAGGTATATCTGAAGACGTTGAATTAATTTACATAGCGCTAGTACTCGCTTGCGACTAGTTTGGCTCAAGAGTAGTTTCACTATCATGGAAATTGCCGTTATATAATGATTAACTGTGTCTGTATATTTTGTACGGGTTTTAAGTCCTCGTCATCGCTACCTTGTAGCAGGTGTTTTAAATATTAGCTTTAAATTACCTGTACTTAACTCTCTGACAGCCGCACATTTCGTGCAAGTACTCTCGTCTAACGTGGCTGTCTTCCGCGGTAGATTACACCGCCTGTCGCCAACACTTTTTACAGTGTCGTTCCTAGTGTAATTACAATATACTTACCAACAACAACATCGAAGCTATCGTTATTTTAGTTCCTTTTATAATATAACCATGGTTCTACCACTTTTTATGAAATATTTCCAGATCCTCTTTCGAATATTTTGCAGCTAAAATACACTCGTAGCTTCAAAAATTAGACGTAATTAAAAGACAGTATCTTTATCATAGGAAAAATTCTCTGTTTTTTAATTATTACCAGTAACAATTACCTACGATGGAATATTTTTAACTTCATCATAAATGTAATAATCAGTCTACGAATATTTATGCAAATGTACATCTTTACAGACATAATTTAAGAAATTGAACCTTGGTAGAAGACTGTTAAACTCACTAAATATCGTAAGAAATGTTACTTGTATTTTATTTTCGACGTATTATTATTGCCTGTTATTATGAGCGTTTTCACGTTCCTAAATTTCCCATAAGCGCATAAAAGCCCGCCATCTAATGATATTTCACTGTTATCAATGACAGAATTTTCGTTCACGGAATAATAGGTCGACCAAAATCGAAAAATCGTAGTCTCCATAGACCACACGTTGTCAACGATTCACACCAATTACATATTGGGTTGGAAACTAAGTGATTGCGGATTTTGTCATTAGGAGATATTGAGAAAATACGCAATCACTTAGTTGCCAAGCCAATATATGAGAATCCGTGTGCGTTTCAACGGTACGTCACACGACTGTGAATTACGTTGGCGCCTGAATGAGAAAAGGTGGCGGCTAAGATGGACGGGTAGAGCGAAGTGAAAGAACAAAAGCAAAGAAAAAGGGTTAGGACGTACGTGGAATCGGATTTGCCTGGCTCTTTCATTTCGCGTCTCGTAACTCGTGCTGCGCTTGACGTGCTGGACGAACGTGCCTGCCTGCTTCCACTTCCTCTTCTCTGAGAAAATTACCCTTCGATACAAATCGTAGTCGCGTTTCGAGCTGCTGGACGAAAATTGCAGCTGGTCGTTACTTTGCATTCAACCGATTCCATTCTAACTTGGTCCTGGCGATCCGATTATGGTCTTGCAACTGTACAAAAGCTCGAGATCCTTGATTTAGACCTCGTGTACGTAATAGCTTTGAGAAATTTCATGTCAGATTACGCTGGTTTTTTATTTTTCCTTCCTCTCTCTTTTTTTTTTTTTTTGGTAGAAAATTAGACGTTGCTGGAATTACGAAGTTACGAGAGATGAATTGGATAAAGTTGTAATTTTCCACTGTTTGTAATTTCGATCGTACACTTTGCAATTTCTCACCGCTTTGGTTTTTACACTTTGTAATTTCTCGAAGACGATAAAGTTGTATGCATTTCATTGCGTGCAAATTCTATTTATTTTCTTTCTCTTTCCCGTTATTTGTTGGAAATTGAACGTTGATGAAATTTTCAGCCAGATTGCGTTACACACGTAAATTACCAAGTTATCAGATGACTTTATAATTTGTCACGTGCAAGTTATAATTTGTAACTTGTCGAAGATAGCAAGCTGCATGCATATCGCAACTAATTTTACTTCTACTGTAAAAAAATGCAACGAGTTTCAATCTTTTTCGTAGATTTCTCCCCTTTCTTCATCGATTACTGGAATTCTTTCGTAACGTAGATCTCCCGTAAACCACGAATTGTATCCTTTATGGTTACAAATTGTATCCATAAGTTCTCGTTGATTTATCTGATTTACTTTACAAAAATATATCTAAAACAGATTACAGTGTTTCGAAAACATAAAAGCACAGACATTACGACCAATCTAATAATCCAGACAAAAAGTGACCTGCTAGTTATTTATTAGCATCGATCGCCGTTCCATTTGTCGTGAAACGTCCCTTTTACGAATTCATACGGTTCGATTGCGGTAAACGCACGACTGGCTCGAACATTTTTGATGGAGACACTGAATACGAAACAGCCCTGGCGTAATCGCCACGACCCTTTCGCCCTGTTCGAAATTGCTAGCCTGCAAAATTGCACGGAACAATTCTACCTCTTTGCACGTAGATCGCATAAAAATGTCTAAACAGCCTTCTACGAGCTAGCTGTTGCTGTCCTCGCGCAAACAGCTTGCAGCCTCTTTCGTTCTTCGATCTTTCATACACTCTTTGATCGAATCTTGTCTCTTCGTGTATTAAAATATCATATATCGTGATATATTATGATGATAGATTATCATTGTGATACAACACAGGAGGAAGAAAATAAATGTGAGAAAATTTAAATTTGGATTTTCATATTTAACTTTCACATCGAGAATTATTGAGGATAAATTTTATATAGCAGATCCGTTTGTAAATCGACTGGTCGACAATTTTTAGTACAGGAGCAATTGAGTCACATAATATTGTCGAGAATGAAAAGTAATCTCTTCGTTGATTCTACTCGCTTCATTTAACTTTCCAAGCTTGTCGAAAGGGGATGCTATTTTTTAATGAATTTCAATTAACACTTTGACTGACACGCCGAAATCACATGTTTCGCTCAGGACGCCACAGGAGTATTTCTATTATTCAAAGCATATAATGGCAAAATAATAATAAATCGATGATGTAAGGCAATATTCTTCCCCAATCGATCATTTCTCTTATTGGTGGTCACGGTGACCACCTTGGCGCCTTGGTAACAGTTGATAGCGACATATTATAACAAGGCTTCGTTTATTTCAACAAACCATTCGCATTCGTTATTTCGTCGCAAGCAAAAGGCGCAGAATATATTGTTGAAACGTGTAGAAGATATTGGTAAACAGTATTTGCTCATTCTATATATAATAGCAAGGTATGTGTACACTTCTAACTTCAATTATATGATTATAAAGCAGCATTTACGATTATTTTCTAAGCTGTGTTTATAATAATATTCGTAGATTACCCCTCAAAGATATGGATGCAAGCACAGTGCACCGTTAGATGCAATATTTGTTCTCATTTTTTTTATTGATGTTCTAATAAAAATGTTTAATCGTTCAAAGGGGCATTTTTTATTCCAAAGTATCTTCTATTTATCGGTTATATTCAAAATGCCCTAACGGTCAATTTTCATACAATTTTTACAGTTGTAAGAAGTTGAAGCGCTCCGGTCACCAATGACCCTATGATGATCAACGTGGCAGTCAAAGTGTTAAATTTGCCACGAATTTGAATAAAATGTTTCAAACGTCGTCATCGATCTATACCTTCTAAAGGGTATTATTATGCTTTAAAAACTCTCGTTGCAATGTAGAACGTTATTTTAACTAAAACATTACGACATGATGAAAGGTTAAACAAATAGCTTGGTCCAAGAAGCTCACAAAGAGGCCGCAAACGTAAAAACGTCAAGAACCTGGCGAAAGAAATTTGAAACAAATGTGGCCAAATTACAGCGAAACTCTTTCAGCTTTCCGAATGAGCTTATGAACTCGAATCCGCGAAGTGACAAATTTAGAAAGTTACGCAAGGAATTAAATAAAAAAAAAAAACGCGAACTCGAGGGACGACAAGTGGATCGATACAGCGAACTGTGAACAGAATTTCACAAATGTAAATTGGATGGAACGTTCGTCGTTAATTTGGACCAGACACAGCGTCGTAAAGCGCGAAAACCTGGCGTCCAGCGGTAAATTTTATAACGTCGATATCTAGTTTATGTTCTCTCATGGTTCGCGAGCGAATTATTACGAGTTTCTCGTAATTTCGATACGATAAGCTTTGAAATTTCGCCCTGGTGAATCATTGGTCTTGGAATAATTATATTCCAATCGTTGAATCTTGCATTGACGATTGCAATCTCGAATTCTGAAATTATTCATCGTGATGATAAAATACTTCGAATGAAAATTAGAGGTGATTGGATCGTAGATATGGTTAATGGATATGCGTCGGAGAGTTTGCTGCCTAATTTATCATTCGTAGCGAAAAATTAGATCTTGGTTGTTACACTTTCACACAGTTGCTATGAAAGCTACCTACATACGGTTTTATTTCATTCACTTTTGTCGAATTTATTTCTTACATATTTTTATACATCTTCTTTTCCTATATATTTTTCCACGATTTTATATCCTTTCTCTATTTTCTTTTCATTGTACGTCATGTCTCCTGTATCCTAGATTTTCTCTTTTATACCTTTTTTTACGTTGTTACCTCTCTTCTTTATTTTAGACGTCTTGCGAAACGATTGTTACATCTCGCCTATCCTTTTACCGTACAATACGACTTCTCATAGAACTTTACACAGTAACGTGTATTATTAATAAAAGAAATAAAAAAGGACAGAATATACTTCCTAATAAAATATTTCCTTTTATTTTATTCCATTATATAACAAACTATAATATTATAAATTTCAGAAATCCTAGTACAGTTATTTAAAGAAATACTATTAAAAAAAGAAAAAAACTAGAATACCGCACACTGGCGCTATAAATTCAAGAAATATATTTTCATGTAAATTTTACACACGTTTACTATACCTACGTACATATAATATATGTTCGCCGAGACACGGTATTACCATTTGAAAGTAGAAAAACGCGCAATTGTACGGTGTTGCAGACAGAACAGCGAATAGGGCAGTTGGAAGGAGAAAGCTACACGGTCTCCTAATAAAAACTACCAACGAGTTTCTCCACGTACCTGCCACCCTTTTATTCCATTTCTTTTTTACCAACATCTTGCTGCAGAAGGGGCTGCGAGCTATGCTTCTCCCTTCGCTTCCGTTTCCACCCCTTCTGCGTCGTTTCCCAACCCCTGGGTGGCCTATCGCGTTAACAAGCATATTTTACATTTCATCGCAGCCACTTAACGCGGCCGGCGCCGTTTTCTTTTCCTCGAATTGGCCACGTGACACGTGTGCACGGATCAATTAAAGATCCTGGGGTGCATTGCAATTACTTAACGTAATTGAGTCGTTGGAACTCCGTGTTTAAGCTAAGCTCTTTATCTCTACGGACTGCTTTTCTCTTTTTCTTTATGTGACAAGTAAATGTGCAACCGTGAAGTTTCTTTTAATTAAACGTCTTAACATCGCTGCGTCATTCACGACGGAAAATTATATTTTTCTGACAAATTTCTACACTGTGGACGAGACGTGAAAAATATCTTCTTCGTATTTGGAAATGATTTGTCGTTTGAATTTCATGCTAAACACCTTAAGATATTACGAATCACTTTTCGCTTGCTAAAACGCCAGCGTGACTGAAACATAAAAATTCAAGGATTATGGCAAGGTTAATACTACTCCGTTTATTTACCACCGTTATCCACGATTAATACCTAACACTATACTTAAGAAGAATCTCTACGAACTTACAGGTGGCCAAGTGTATCTCGCAAGAAGAAGAAAGGTCAAGGCAACCATAGATTTTGTAGTCAGTTCTACGTAATCAATATAACAAATATTCTGTACTGAAACTGCTACATAAAGAACATTCTATACTTCCTGAAGTCTCGAGAATGTCCAAACACTAGCCGAACCTCGTGTCACTTCAATTCGAGTACCACACTTCCAGGAAGAAATGTTTCAAGAACAAAAACACGGATCAGCCCCAAGAAACACGATTCAACGATCCTACGAACCTCAAAGTTCAAACAAGCAACACGTAAATCACGTCGACTATCGGTCAGTTTGTCTCTCGAGCGTACACGAATCAATTACGCCAACAGAGATTCGAATCGAGAATCTGGCTACTCAGATTCTCAATCCACGTGGACGATAGCGCGGCCTCCGCTGGTTTCTGACTTACGCGCGTAATGCCGATAAACGAAGGGAGAAATCGGCTGCTGCTCTTCGACGCCATCGAGCTTTTGCCCTCGTTAATCCGCCGACGCGTTGACAAGTTCCGGCGCGCGCAACGATTTCCGTGCGAGTCATCGCGATCGAATGTCTGCGACGATGACTCGAGAATTCCTGTATTCAACCACGAGGACTCGATTCTGGGATACATCGGTCGAATCACGGCGGTATCGATGAAAAAGGAGTAGAGGCGGAGAAAAAAATTGCTGGATCGCTTCGACGATTGTCTTTAATCCCGCTTCCGTGCTTTAATGAACGACCCCCGTATCCACAGTGAAAATGGAACGCCGCCACTGACGTTGCACGGCTGTCGTTCAATCTCTCCTCTCGTGTCGGCAGACACCCCGTGGGGAGAATGGCAGACGTCGGGCCGGGGAAAAAGTTGACCGAGTTCCCGGAGATTTATAAGCGAGCAACGCGACTCGGCGTCGCGCGTCGACACGTCAACCGTGAGATTCTCCGCCTGGTGCCGGTTAATTAGTAGAGAGAGTTTTCCTCTTTTCTTTTCTTTTTTTCTTTTTTGACAGAGAGAGAGAGAGAGAGAGAGAGAGGGAAATTTGCTTTCAGATTTTAATCATGGCAGTTTGGAATCCTTTTTGATGCCGTTCTTCGGACGAGACATTTCTGGATTCTTTTATTAAATGACTTGTTGAAATTATTTAGAGTATTTTATCCGTTTTTTGATTATGATTCTTTATCACATTATTCCTTATTTATTTGTGAAATTGTTTTTCGTGGTCGATAAAATTTCTTTATCAAACACACTATTTTAACTGCTGCAGTGTTGAGTGTTATTAGAAAAATATTGTTCGTTATTTAATTTCTATTTTTTATTCCTTGATACGTTCTTATATATAACAATTTCGTCGGTGTTTTTTACGCAGAAATACTCGATTCCTGTATAATTACCGATCGGTTGATTCTTTTATATTCAGGGTCGTT
Source organism: Bombus soroeensis (assembly GCA_014737365.1). Lineage (NCBI taxonomy): Eukaryota > Metazoa > Arthropoda > Insecta > Hymenoptera > Apidae > Bombus > Bombus soroeensis. The sequence continues at coordinate 56,291 of JACXIL010005347.1, forward strand.
ATTTATAATTCTGATTCATCCAAAACGGCTCTCCGATTACTTTGTCATCGTCGAATAAACTAAATATATGATACATTTTACTCTAACACTGTCCGCTAATTCTAATACACCCCAACAACCCCAATAAACGAAGAATTTAAAATCAGTCTGCAATGTACAGCAAACTCGTCTCAGCTGGCATCGACGAAAAAAGATCGAAATACCTGGTACGAGAAAGACGTATGTATACGGCTCTCTCGCCAAAATTCTCTGGCACGGTGATTTGGAATCCGCAGATATGGCGAAGTACGAACGTGGCCTAATGCAGTGGCTGATCCCGGTAAAGGGAAACCAAGTCTGCCAGCAAAGGGGGATGAAAGAAAGACGTGGCTAACACGACGCGAGATATCAAACCAACCACACATGTACACATATAGGAACACAGAGTGTATAGAGAGGATGTGTCTGAATCGACCAATTCGAGCCACCTGCAACGAGCTTACAACCACGAGGCGTTCTTTTTCTCCGAAGAAGCCAATATAACAGAACGAGAAAAACCGCTGGACCTGTTTCAGCCTGGCTTGAATAGTAATGGGGAACTGAACTCGTTTACCAGGAATTTGTCTTTTTAGAAAAAACTAGGAGTCAGCGAGGCTGAAAAAAGCAGAGAAAAATAGGAGCAATTTGAGAGGTTCTTCTTCTTGCGTGTAAAGTCGATCATTGTCTTATTCGTTCTTCGTCGCATTGTTCTTCATTTGCAAGTTTTAGCAGCGGAATCTGCCCTGTGGAAAATTTGTTGGCGCAAGTGACTGTCACGTTTCTCTCGCTTTCTGCTTTTATTTTTTCGCAGAAAATCATTGTATATGCTCGATTCGTATCTCCAGTGTTCTACGTTCCTATCTTTGTTTATGGGAAATTGTTTCGTGCACGTCGATCTCACCGATCGCTACCTTTCTCTTCTGTTTTTTCTTACGGAAAGTTTTTTCGTGAACGTAAGTCGCATTTCCACTGTTTTCTGTTTCGATTTTTATTTTCAGGTGCCGGTGATTTTATTTTCAGGTGGTCGTTGATTCTACGCGAGCCAAGGTATAAGGAGTAGCAGAAGTAGAAGACTTGCTCTTGCTGCGGATAGAATTGGTTTTGTGGTAGAACCACAGGACGCAATCCTTGCAGTACCTCACTTTATCTCGATATCCTAAGATATAGTATAGTACTCTCCTATTTTCCAGGATTCGATTTGCCAGTTAATCCTATAGCACTTGGCAACTTGCTCAAGTACATATAAATTTAGGTATCTTCTCTGGAATATGTTTTCCGACCAAGTCTGGTAAATCGAGTATTTGCTATAGCGTTCGAACTGGATATTCGACTCAATGCGTAACACGATGCAGTCGAGTATGCTGTTCATTTTTTAAAGGAAAGTATCACTGCGTTGTATAAATTTGCCTCTCAAATGTTTTTCTCTCAGTTTATCTTGTACCACTCTGTCCCTGAGAATTTCAACGAGAAGCTTCAGAAACAAAGGATAACAAGAAAGTGAACAAACGATTGATATCTCCCCGCATCTTTCTCTTCTCACGGAAAAATAACCTTCGTCAATTCCCAAACAATCGAGCGATTCCACCTCAAGAAGAATATTAAAAAAAAAAAAAAGAAAACAAACCAAAAAGAAGAACGCGCTTAAAAAAATATCTTCGGAAGCTCTTCTGCGAGATCACAGGAAACGGAAAAACGAAATAAGGGTAGCGAGTCGTGGGCGATGGGGTGGGCGATGGGGTGGGCGATGGGGTGGGCGACGAAACTCCGTGACGGCCACGCAATATGTACACGGAACGGTTTGATTCCCGGTGGCAGAAAAGCAAAGCCCTTCGCGTATTTGCGAAACGCGCCACCGGCATACGAATGTAACCATCAGCAGTCGCCTCTACATCCACCCCTTTCTCGTTCTTCGATCCCAGCGCTGCTACAGGGACACCAAGGGCCGTACAAATACACGCGCGTAAACGCGTACACGCTTGTACAGACACGCAACCGGCCGCGGTTTATCCACAGTCAATAAAGGCTGGCTGTCAGCATGAATACCAACAGCGTGGATCCCAGGCCGGCCAGCAACCCCCTGTACGATACTGCACACTACGTACTACCGTTGTGAACCACCCCCGGTTGGAATCGCGCGGTTGCGGCTCAGCCCGTTGCGAGATTTACCGTGGCCCGTACATCATACGCACGTGCGTGTTTCACCGTTATCGTAAATACGTTCGCGGAGATAGCGCATCCTACTCGCAGCCGGCACGTACCGCGGAACGTACAGCCGGGGTGGATTTTCCGGGTTTTCTCTCGACGCGTCGAGCAACATCCACGTGTCCTAATATCGAATTCTAAAGAAGATCGCTTGGCTGTTGAACATGAGCAACGAAGGATGCTTTACAAAGCGGAGAGTCTGCGGTTGCGGGACACGGGGTGACAACGGGACGTGGATGAGATTTTCTTTTTCTGCTGAACCAAAATGTAATTTCGAGCTGGAGTTCTTTTACTTTTCGTGGATAGCATGGGATCGTTGTTTTTTTTTTGTCAACGTATGACTATTGTCATAGTGGACGAGTGGCGAAGGACAGTCGCAGAGTGAAGGATGAGGATTCTTGCGGAATTTTGAAGGAATCAGGAAGCTCGAAGATAAATACGAAGATGAGATTCTGTAGACTTTGACTACGTCAAACAATATATAGGTTTACGTTAGTGTTCTGTCTCTGTTGGTATCCAGTTACATTCGCTCCAATCTTAATGATTTACTTTATGGAGTACGTACACCAAAGGTGAAAATTTTGATTTTAAGGTACAAACCACATATAACCCCAAGCTAATCCCAAAATGGTATTACTCTTGGATTTTTGATCTAAATTGTGAATGGTAGACGAACGTAGAAAAGGACACTATGTGAACGAAGGGGTGACTTTTTAATGGCCAGCTGCGACAAGATTTGGCGTAGATTGAGACGAAGGGGACACGGACTTGGATTAAGTTATGTAGGTTGGGTTAGCTTATATGGAGTGTTACGGGAGCCTTGTTTAGAGTAGATGAAGCTTGAGTGATGGAGAGTGTAGGGTTTAGGTGGATTTGTGTTGTGGCAGATTATTAGTTTCTGGGTTGTATTATGTAGCATCGGAGAGTAATGGCACCAGGTGCGTGTAAAATGATATCTTAATACTTATCAATTAGCAACATTATATGTTCCTTCGTTATTCACGGATTTCACTCATTTTCCATAAATCTCTCATTTTTCAATCTCACGTTCGAACCGATAGCACGTATTGTACACTTTCCCCTACAATATTATCTAACTAACGTTATCATTTGCATAGACAAAAATCATTTAATCCACGAATTTTGTCTCATTTTAAACGTTCTAAAAAATATAAAATAAAGTAAAACTTGGATCACCGATGACCACCGTGGCGTTCTACGCGTTAACCAGAGATCCACCGCTTAATCAGCTTCCAAAAATCCACTTGCTTCGACACAATCTTCCCAGAAGCCTGCTCATAACCACGAAACCACCTCCGCCCTGAACACTCAAAATCACTCAGGATCAGGAAAGCAGGTGTGTTCGTCGTTGAAATGAGAAGGATAGATCGCAAAAGAAAAAGAGAGGGAGAAGAGCTAGCAATTCCGTAGCGGAGAATTAATCGGATTGGCGCGGAGTGACCTGCACTTCTTTCCATTCTTACTCACATTGTCCGGATCCCGTAAGGATTATCCGACTAAGGTTCTTTTCGTTGCTCTCGTGAGGTGGGCAGCCGCAGCAGATTTCGTTCCAATCTGAAGCGAACCGCCGAAAGCTACGGGGAAAACGGGAAATCGGGAGCTGATGGTGCCGAGAAGGCAGAACCGGGATATACCGAGAAAAGAAATAAAAATGGTGAAAAAAAAAGAAGCAGGCGGTTGAAAAACAAATAAAACAGAGTGGTGACGTAGGGCGGTGGAGGAAAGACGTTTGTAATGTAAAAGCGAGACGCTACCAGCATTAGGGAAATTGAAACGGTTTTCTTTATCCGCCTGGATCTTGGAGATAGAAAGATTCTGCAAGATGGCTCGTTCCTCTGCGAGAATTCCGTTCTTGAATCATTTTAACTCGTCGATACGCGGCTCGTGCTGAGACGTATGCATTTTGAAAGCTGCGCGGGAAGATACTTGGAAAGGGGTGAGAAGATTCTTGAAACAGCAAGAAAGCTTGCTGGCTTTCATTTCGTAAGGACGCTATTAACTGTTTTAGACTCGTGATATATTTCACTTGCTTTTTAATGCAAGATATCGAAAGTATCCTGCGAGAGATTAGAAAAATCGAATTTATTTGACGCCGTAATACAACGTTATAAGATCATCGAAAGAAGACGAGATTCTTGAAGCGTTCTGCAGGTTCAATTTGGATAAGAAGCAATTTGGATGTCAACTGGATGCTTCAAATCGACGATATTTCTCACTTCATTTTTCAGATCATTCTCACTGTAGAAGAAGATACTTTAAATCGACAACACGTCTGATTTTTTCGTTTTTGAGTTTAAGATTTATTTAACAGATCGTAACAGCAGATAATCGCAACATGAAAAAACCTAACATTTAATACGTTCGGTACGTTCTAACGTTGTATTCTAACATTAAAAAAAAAAATCAGTTTCGGGGATACGAAAAAAGGAAGGGAAGGGATAAAAAGCGACAGAAATCATGTGAACGACTTCCGAGAGCACGTTCGAGCGTAAAAGTTGAGTCGGTTGTTAACAGTTGGTAGTCTACTGGCGTGTTTCAGGGGGAGGAACATTCCCTCGTCCAGTAAAATTGATAAATTTCCAACGCGGTCATAATGAACGCACCCGCTTTCGGCCAGTTAACCAGCAATAAAGCCCGAAACTTTTGCCCCGCGCTAATGAAGTGTATGCATGTAAACTGCGCGCACTGCGCTATTACGACTTATATAAAACCGAGCGGTCGTGTCGGTAATTAAAACGCTTAATCAAAGCCGCTTTTAATGCCCGGTCGATGTTCTTCGAAAAAACGTATCGGCTCACAGTCGGCTATTCGCATGGAAAAAACGGACAGAAGCCAATTTTTAACAATTTCGCGTACGTCGTACAATTTTTCCGCGCTAGATGATCGAATATACGAGGTACTACGCGTCAATATATTTTTAATTTCGCACTAGAACTATCAAAGTGATACAGCTAGTTCATAATTTTTCATAGAAATTGATAGATGTATTCTATATATATATGTATACCTGTACGAGGAATTCGAATGATTTTTGCAAGGACGAGTAATTTCTGCCTTGTTTTGTATATTCTTTCAGTTGTTCATCGTGTTCACCTGTTTGATTAACTTCGAAACTTTCCTTTGTCCATCATCGCGAACATTAACACTTAGCCAACCGAATAGGGAGACCTCCCCTTTGTGAAGAGCATCCCTGCGTGACCGAACGAGGAAATCTCCCTTTTTGACTTTAGCAATGGGTTTTCCCCCCCTTTTTTTTTATTATTATCAGTTATTGTGTATTTTTGGAATCGTTGCCAATTAATTGCGCTACTTTTTTATAAAGTACAGTGTATAATAAAATACACCAATCTAGTGGTGTTAAAATTAATTAAAATGTTACATTATCAGTTATGACTAAATATAGTTATAATCGAACGATACCATATTGTAAAAAAATATTAAAATGCATTATGAATTTTTAATCTCACGTTCAAATCGTGTTATTTATTTCTAGTCATCTTTAATGTTTCTAATTTTACTTATATTTTTGTATACTTTTAATATGTGCTTTTAATTTAATGTTTTGTATAAACAATATGTAAAATCGTGAAATAAAATCATTACAAAATAATCATGCAAAATATAATTGACCACTTATTGTAATTGCACGTATTGAAATTAAAGAAACAATCACTTCCTGAGATAGATAAATATTTTATACGTGATATTACCATTTCATGTTACTGAAACTGCTATTAATTATATTTAGAAATTACATCAAGCTTTAAAATATTCTTATTCTGTTCAAAAAAATAAAACAGAGAAGGCAGGATAAAATTTATGTTGTTTCAGGTTCGTGAAAGAGAAGAAGATGGATAATCGACAAGGGAGCTGTAACATTCTAGGAAAATAATCGCCAGAGAACTGACACTCCCAACGATACGAACACGTAGCATCGTGATCATAGCCAAATCCGTTTCTCCTATTACGACACACGCCATTACGCTCTTGACGTATTAAACGTTCCATTTAACCGAGGTCTAAGCCCTGGCGGAGCTTATGCAACATGTTTGCAATTGAATCCCAGCGGCGTTACGTAAATACTGGCGTGTACCATGGTGAAGATTTCTGTTCGGGCTAGCTAAGTCGAGTATTTGGTCTCGTCGTGTTGTTCTTGGAGAAAGAAGAAGGACAAACCTTTGACAAAAGGCTTAACCAACTGCGTTACGAGTCTGGCACATCCTTAATTACGTTTCTCTAAACCCTCTAAACTTCCTTGTAATTCTTGCTTCGAACGAGCAACTTGGCAAATCAATTCTTCTTCTTTGTTTTCGATGCTTTTCAACGCGAGAGACTCGTAATTGGTAATTCTATTCAAAGCTATGTCACTTAGAAACCGAGGAAAAAGAAACTACGACGTTTCTCATACGTCGAGAGAAACGTACGTTGATCCCTGATTTTTGTCTTTTTCAACCTCCGTGTGGGTCTATGGAGATTGTCAATGGCATTTATTATCCAAGATGAAAGATAAAAATAAAAGTTAAATACTCTGATATTATTATAAGAAACAAGTTAAAATTCGATTAGGTTTAGGTTTGATTTGTCATATGGTAGTTTGTTTTACGGTACATTAACATTAGAACTACAGATAGTTAACACGAAACTATTTATACCAAAACCAGTCAAAATTACTAGTCTTTAAAAAATACGTAATAATAGAATATTTTTATATTTATTGATTTATTATTTTCTTACAGAAGCAATTCCATGTTATGTAGTACATTTTTTGGTATTATTAATGCATCTCGGACTATGATCCCTAAACGAGAGTTGACACGTTTATAAAATTGTAAAACCAGTCATTTTGACTGATGTGGTATCTCTAGTGTTAGCATCTAGCGATCTAGCGATCGATCCGCAATTTTCCTGATAACTGATATCATCATATCGAATGATACGCGATAAAAATTTTAAAAACGTGTAGGAAATTGTACAAAACGAGGAAACTGGTTAATTGGGGCTCGATAAACAGATTGCAGGAACCTTTTGCACTTTGTCAAGTACCAGTCATTTTGACTAATATTGGTATAAGTAGCCTTGATACAAAATTATTTTCAGTTTGAATACATAAAAAACAAAATAAAATTCATTATATTATTCTTTTAGTTATCGTTGCGAAAGTCATTACATCATTGAAAATATAACATGAAGTAGGAATTTTAAAATAAAATTGTAAAACCAGACAATTTGACTGGTGTGGTAGTTCCAGTGTTAAATACCATAAATTCTAATTAAATATTAAACGCGAAGTCGTTCAAAACAAAGAACAGCGTATCCAGAAGAAGCCAAGCTCGCGATATAAATTTTTGCCTCGTGGCGCTTTTCTTCTTCGTCGCAAAAATGCGCAGAATTCACGTAACACAAAAAGATATATAAAATAAGCAAAACAGATTGCTCGTAAAACGAATTTCTATTCAGTTCCTATTTCTTTGCATGCACCCATAAATCTTCGTTATACAATTGCATCCTCATTATACGATCTCCAATTTCCAGTTTGGCAAAACCAAAGGGAAAATCCACGACCATAAAATTCTGCGAAAACGAATAAAATCCTATAGAGCGCAAAGAACGCGCGTTATGAAACGCCTGTTTCGCCTCTTGCTTTGTCCAGCGAGTCGCTTTGTCCACGTGGCACGAAATTAATCTGCAAAATCAAAGTGTTTCCGTGTAACGCGGCGGTGTAATTAGCAGGAATCTCGCTGGAATGCCACAGAAATAATTCTAGCAGCTTTATTAAAACCGTTTTCAATATTTCGCCGTGCGAAACCGCGGAGTCGCGATGAATTTTCTGCCAATACGAGACGCTGGTCCATGCTTTTTAATTAAACTATGAATAGTCGGACGAAACCACTGGAGACTCTAAACAGCGGGCCAAGGAATCGGTGGGAGAAGCGGCCATCAGCAGCGAACGGATCTCAAGAACGAGCAGCCGGAATGGTCTCGGCTTGAACGAGTTAATGCAAGAAAGTCCCTGGGCTTTCTCTACGTAAGCGATCAGGATAATCCGCGGATCAGTGCCATCGAAGCGAAATCCCCTCTGAAGTATCGTCTTTTCTTCGCGTAAAATGAGATTCCTTCGTTATAATTGCGCCAGTTGACGAGCAGCAATTTTTTTCATCGGTCCGAACGAGAATGATTGGCGGCCTCCTCGAATCTTCTTCTTTTATATCTTCTCTTTTATCCTTCATTTTCTTTTTTAATGGCCACTCTGGCTCCCGAGGATATTCATTGGAAAATTTTATGTTCGTACTGTCTGCGCTGTACGAAATGTTTTGGAATTTTATTGGCGCTGCAACTAGCCAGCTTTGTCATCGTCGTGTTGGCCAAATTTGAGATCAATTTAAAAGCGTATTTAGAAGCTGTAATATATTTATTGTAGCTATATGTTACGTGCGAAATGATTTTCTGTTGTTTCTGTGTGCAGCATAAATAGCTACCTTAAGAATCGTAGCGTAGGTGAAACTTGAGCAAGGTGAGACTTGGAGGTAGCAGGTTTGTACAGCGAAGTATGAAAATCTGGCTGATGAAAGTTCTAACGACAGTTTCTAATTTCAGGTCAGGTTAGTTAAGCTTTTCGAGAAGTACGTAGCTTTTGTCGTTACTTTAATTTTCGTGAGTTCCTACAAAATTCCCTCATCTCGATCTTTTATTCATTTTATCTTACCTAATGAAAAATGATCAGGCTAGAATTTTAATAAATCAAAGTCGAACTGTCCCGGTAGAAAAACGTCTCATGAATCGAGATGACGAGATTTAAATAATTTCCTACTAATTCTCCAATGAGAAGTTCTTCGATGAACTTATTAAAAGATGCTATTGAATCGCAAACAATCACGCAAACGATATTCGTACTACGACAACGATGAACGTTAGCAATCCTTTATGACTTTACTTTATGAACTTTATTAATTTATAGTAAATTTACCAACTTTACGTTCATTGAAAAATTAGAGAAACCTTTCTCATAAATTTAATACTTGGCGTAGCCACTGTACCAATCTGCTAATATCGAAATATCGTTCGAGTACGCGAAACGTAGACGCCCATCACTGTTAAGGGTAGTTCCCAGGGGAACAGTGGCGGGACTCTGCTCGAGATTCGGTCTGCTCGGCGAATAGGAAACGAACGAGGGCAAAGGTAGTTTGTTCCAGTGCTCGGCCAGGTCTAATTAGAAAAGTCAATATCGACTGGCGGTCGGGCCACGAGTCTCTCGGTGTTCATTATATTATAATATTCTCTGACGCATCCCCTGATGCCTCTAAGACTGCGACGTAGCCAGCAAGCGAATTGGCGTCGTTTTCTTGGCCAATGGCAGGCCAGTCTTCTTGCTTTATTCTTCTTGCGGCTAACGCGATTAGTTTCAAATGCCTAGGAACAGCCACGTTGTTCGTCGTTGTTAGACACGCACCGGTCGATATCAAAGATGATGTTCGAAGTAGAGAAATAACGCGTGTTTGCTTATATCAGGTGGTCCGGAAAGTTTCTTTCGTTTTATAAGAACATAATGGATGCACAATATTTTCTGTTTTATATTATTTTATCGAATTACGTATGATCCATTTTGTTCTATCAAAATAAAGATCACAACGTTCGACAGATTAGGTTTCATGTTTATAGAAAGATGTAGATTGTAAAAGACGTGTCTGTAAAAGAAAGACACTTTCCAGATTATAGATGTTTCTGCATTTTATGAGAAAATTAATTAAAATGAGAAAATTCCGGGGATAAATATACATTGGAGGGAAATATTTCTCTGCAATGTTTAATGGGGAAAATGAATTTTTGTTTATCCTGCACGCGTTATGGGTAAATATTAGATATCTTTTATGTATTTTATTTCACTTAGTTGTATGTACACGTAGAAATTTGTTAAGGACGAATAAGTAGATGTAATTTGAAGTTCGTAATGTGCAGCAAATATCAGTGATTTATCAACACTTTCGCAACTGGTAATTTCATCGTTTCTCTAAAACTAAGAACCGCTCGGAGATTAATAACTCTAAAACTGGTAGACACAAACTTCTCTTATTACCAGAACGTTATGCCAATTTCGTAAATTACTAAACGTCTGAATCACCGAATAACCAGATATACAAATCCCAAATTTTCCAATAGTTTCGAAATATCGACATTTTTAAATATGCGTATATCCAAATTCCCAGATTTCTCAAATATTTAAATTATTGTCTCAAACTTTCTAATTTCAGGTACGCGAATATTCAAATATCTACGTTTCCAAATATCCAGATATCTGCACTTCGAAATTACAAAAGTACCAGGATCAAGGATATCTGGCAAAAATACGTGGCGAGATAATAATTGGGCAGAAAAATCCAATGTTAAACGAGAAATCAAATAGCCAAAAAATACTGCAAATCTCACGCATTACCATAACCACAATTTGGAGGCGATGATTGCACGTCTGACTGGTCGATGGACGATACGATGCAGGACATTCGTCGGCGTGTCGCGAGTTTATCGGCGACAAAACGTGGCGGGACTCGTTAACACCGTGAAATATACTGCCGTCCATAACGAACGGACTCTCTTTTGGTGCCGATATCCTCGCGACGACCGCGTCGCTTTTTACTCCCCGTTTCCGAGTCGTCCCGATGTTATGGGGCTTTAAACGAGCGTTATAATGACCGCTGGTCGACGTTGATTAAAAAACCTTCAACCGACTGACGTGGGTTCGCTCGTTGGTCGGGGGATGCTAAATCGTTCGCCACGTGCTTCCGCCCAGAGAATTCGATCAATATGCATAGCCGTCAACCTGGTCTTTTTCCTTGATTTTTTCAATTATTTTTCGAAATTCGTGGATTTTTCCTGCTTGCTTTTATACGTAATTTTATCATGGACTTTTCAAGGTTGATTCGCTGAGAAAAAAGGAAACGCGTTAACGACGATTGGTATTTATTTTTAATTAGGAAACTAAATTATTTGAACGCGCGAATACCAATTTTGAGAAAAGTTGCGGTATACGGTGGCTACTAAAAGCATTTCTACTCTTAGTAAGTATGCTTGTTTTTCAATTAGGCACTTTTTGTCTTGCCAAGAAAAAAAAGAAACGCGTTAACGACGATTAGTATCTTTAATTGGGAAACTAAATTATTTGCACGCGCGAATACCAATTTTGAGAAAAGTTACGGTATACAGTGGCTACTAAAATTATATCTACTCTTAGTAAGTATGCTTATTTCTCAATTAGGCGCTTTTTGTCAGGTTTCATATTCCATTTTCACGGTATTAAATTTTCGTGATCACGTGAAGGTACCACCAAATAATATGAAACCTAATACACTCGGATAATAAATGTAATTAACGTACTGTAATGATATACATTTATTTTTTATACACATCGTGTACACGAATATCAGTTGGCTTCGTTAATATTCTTGTAGCTTCAGGATGAAGTTTAATTTCAATCGTATTGATTGCATCTGCTTGATTTTTAAAAGGATTGTTTTCCAAAGATTTTGAGTGTCATAACGTAACGCAAAGTTCGTAGCAATGCATAAGGATCATCTATGTTATCTAAGTCATTTGAAGCTTATGACAGGTCGCATCACTGCGAATCAACGTCATTTAAAAATTATATTAAGTCACGAAATCATGCTCTGAACAGTAGAAAACCGTCAATTATCAGAATCGCGTCGATCACTATAGATCGCTTACAGCAAAATTGATAAAAAAGAAAAAAAAGAAAATACGAGGTGTTAAACTTCGACGAATTTATGTCGCGTCAAAGCGATCGGTTTAAAGCTCGCTACAGCCGCCGGTACAATCCATAAAAACGACTGCAATTTAAAAACAAACTACTGGAAAACCGTCCATAAATTTACAGTCTAAAAAAACCAACAGAAAAAGGAAAAAGGAGAATCGGAACGTTCGAAAGCGGGCGACTTCAAAACGGCGGAAACATTTAATTCGTAGAATTCCCAGAGCGGCCACTCATTTGCAGGCCATTCTCCGTTTAGAAGATACTACGCTGTCAAGCGTAACCTGGCAAATTTGAAAACCGCACAATCATAAAGCCACTCAGAATTCACTTGCCCTCGACGACACCCAAAACCCATCCCAACAGCCAGTGTCCTCGAAAACACCTATCTCGTTGCAACGCTGCTACACTCGCACGATAATACTACTCGCCATCCCATTCCATCCAATAATTCCGTACAAATTTAATAACCAGACCGCCACGTCCTCCTAGCCTTTAGCGATATTGCCAAACAAAGGTAAAAAAACGGAGAACAATGAGTGCACGCGTGCACTCTTAATATTTCCGTGCTTCCTTGCTGCTGTATACAGGCTGTCGCAAAATATGTGGTAGGATAGTTCTTGTGTTTATTCGAATCACAAATTTCAAAATATAAAATAGAATTTTCAAGAGATTTCAAATTGGAGAGGCAAACGACATCGAAGAATGTAAGTAGAATAGGTCGGCGCATAGTCGGACAACGATAAACAGCAATCGCTCATAAAATTTGAGCGTCGATATTTTGCGAGTAATAGATTCCAGTGTTATGAATTGTAATTTTCCAATGAAAAATACAATTTCCAATATGAAAGAAAGAGACATCGGAAAGCAGAAGTAGAGCAGGTCCGTGTGTGATCAGACAACAGTGACGAACCGTAAGATATATGGACTATAATATTTTATGGGTTTTATGGTTCAGCCACTGACACGCCGTTTTGACGGTAGATATTAGTTAACTAAAATTCGTTTTAACATTAGAAGGGCGAGGATACCAGAGAACTGTGATTAACAGCACGGTAATTAGCGGAGAATTTGCAAAAAGAACACCTGCGTTTGACTGTACGGTAATTTACGTTCGTCCACGAACATTTCCACCACGTTTCTAACAAACTTTCTAACATTATTCGATCTTTTCATGCAACACCCTGTAGAAGCGTACCTTTTTAATAACATTACCAGTCCGCTGTTCGCTTTAATCCTCGCTCGTTCCCACAAAAAGCGGCTAAATCTTGGTGGCGACCGCGTAGAGACCGGATCATCGCGCAATGGCGGTGACGCTGGCGGTTTCCACGCCGGTGGAAGGGTGCACGGGGTGGATAGGACACCACGAGGGTGTACAGGGTGGACTTTAAGCCGGCAGGATAATCCGCGGTTTAGAGCTTTCGAGCAATAGCGCTGATACGCGACCGTTCCGCCGTTCGGCCGTCCGTTTTCCTCCACCACCCCGTTCCCACCTCCCTGTGCCGCTATTATATGTCTACTATGTAACGGTAGAAGAGGCACAGAAGGAGAATCGAAGCGTGATGAATGATGCTATTGCGTGCCTAGTGTCGATGGTTTGCTAAGTAGATCCATTGCCACGATGTACGATGCCTGTCGTTTCTCTGATTTATTTCGCAGTGGTGGAATGCGACGGCGAAGATGCCCGCAGAATTTTAAGGAATTTGTTGAAGATCGATCGATCGAGAGGTCGAGATAGCTTGTTTTTGGCTGTCGTCAAAGTCGATGGACTGGTAGTTAGATTTATTTATGTTGAAGTAATTACTTGTAGGATAAGTCTACATCTTTTTCTTTTGTATACTCGCGACCTGGGCACCGCTGTTACGAAGAAAATAGAATTTGGTGAACCGAATAGAATTAAAAAAGGAGAGGACCGTATTACAGTGCTGTTGAATATGAATGCTGTTTTGGGTTACAAGGTCCAGAGACAAAAGAGTGTTGAAGTAATTACTTCAAGAAAAACTCTACATCTTCTTCTTTTGTATATCCGTGACTTGGAGACTACTGTTACGAAGAGAATAGAATTTAGAGAAAAAAATTGAAAATAAGGAGAGGTCCATATTATTGTGTCGATGAATATAAATTTTGTTTTGGGTTGCAAGGTCTAGAATCAATAGAGCTACAAGTAGATTTCTATTGCTGTCTCTTCTAACCTTCAGCTAGAACTACACACCAAGATTAACTTTTTGCTAATGTCCTTTGCTATAAATATATGAACCTGCTCCCTATCTTCTCCCTATTGTATTGTAACACTGTAGGAGTGAGGATCTGGATCAGCATACGCTATACCTGTTACGTCAGCTGATTCTCTACCTAACCCAGGTACACACCGCGGGCAAGATGGCAGCCAGATGTCTACGCATCCTCACTGCATACCCTCAATAGCTTCAAGGACCCACCATAAGTCTTGTCAATTTCATAGTTAAGGTCCTTCAGACCAAGCAAGCGTCTTTCTTCTTTACATATATTGCCCATTACGAGAAGATAGGGGAAAGTTGGTTTTTCTCAAGTTCGATATTTTCCGCTAGCAACTTTCTCTCGAGGGCGGCTAAGAACTTTCCTAGTCCACCAACCTTCTTATTAACCAATCAGAAGCAATGTCCATTACCCTCACTTTCCTATAAAAAGTGTCCTTAACAAATCAGCTCATCTCGTGCGCTAGGCACACCCATCACTAGCTTTCCTCCGCCACGGCATCGTCCCTGAACGTCACTTATTCTACGTCTTTACAATAGTCAACATGTCGCGACACTTATTCTACGTCTTTAGAATAGTCAACATGTCGCGATACTGATTCTACAATATCTCGTGACTTGTCTCTTCACTTTAGATCAATCAGTATCTCGAAGTCTTTAAATATTTTTCGAACCGTCGTCATCCACGCTTACGTCGCGTTCCCTACATTCTAACTTTATATATCAATCGATACTCATTTATACTTTATCAGTTTATATCTCTCTAGTGAACAAGTTGTTTGGATAAACTTTAATTTAAATGTGTTAATCCAGTGTATAATAATTTCAACCACCTTATTATCGTAAAAGAAATAGGGGATCGATCAGTTCGTGGCGTCGATTATATAATTGTAACGGGAATTTACGATTCTCGTTGACGTGATATCTCGTGAACGGTCGAAACAATACCTATACTTATACTTATATCTATACTTATTTCAATATATTTTTCTATTACAAATTCATCTACTCGTTCCTCTATCAGTCAACCTCAACAAACAGCCACAAGATGATTTTTATTGCTGTTTCTTGTAACCTTCAGCCAGAATTACACACCAACTTAATTTTTTTGCTAATGTCCTTTGCTATAAATGTATCAACCTGTTCCTTATCATATTCTATCGTAACGTAACACTGCTAGAGTGAGGATCTGCGTTAGCATACACTACACCAGTACTTGTATTTGTACTTATTTCAATATATTTTTCTATTGCAAATTCATTCACTCGTTCCTCTATCAGATGACCTCAACAATTTTAAACCAGTGATTTATTATTAACATTGAAGTTTGATCGATGGATACATAATGAGAGGTTGTATTGTAGGGGTAATTAGAAAAAATGTTATGTGAATGAACCTTGTAACGCATAATATTTATCGATAAAATATCGTAATAATTTCTATCGCTAAATTAGAAAAGAAGCTCTGTGGCACGTCGCGATCAATTTTAACCCTGTTTTTAACTTCAAGCTCGTATCACCTGCACAACACGGTTTCGTAGAAAGAATTCACAAGAGCGAAGTGTCCAGTAGATGTTCAAGCGGATTACGTGGCTGCAAGCTTGCAAGCCACGGAAGAAGCCACACGTGTCACCAGCTACTTCTTGCCACTCGTTCACGACCGCACACCACCTTCTTTACACGTATTTATCTACCCTGTGTGGTTTAAAGAAAATATCAAGAATAATCTACATCGGTATTAACCCTTTGCACTGTGAATTTTATTTCAATTTCCTTAACAGAAGCTCCCAATGCTTTTAAGTGTTTTATTTGAAATTTACTTTAACCAAAAAATAAAACAATTTAAATAAATTGAGGAAGAAACAAATTCACTTAAATACCAGTTTTATTCACACTATTGTAGTATTTTGTAATTTCTAAGTGTATGATATATCTTGAAACAATTTCCAGTATGCAATCCTGCTTTTCTTTCACACGTTTCACAAAGAAGATGGGCATAAAAAAATGTCGAGTGGGCCTCGACAAAGGAGCTACTGAGATAAAAACTGATGTCCAGTCACACTCGACATAGGAGTGCAAAGGGTTAACAAGCTGTACATGTTCCCATGGAAATTCATATTTTTATAAATACAATTAGAACTTGAATCTACGTATAGACAATTCCTTTACTCGTTAAGTATAGTAACAAGTACTGTAATTTTACCTATTACACGAATTCTTGTATACTTGCAACTTTGCAAGTTTCCCATAAACGCATCGAAATTCACCATCTTCGTCTTGAATGGACACAATTGATCCTTCAAAAATTTCACTGCAATATATTGCTTTATTTAATTTACTGCAATTGCCAAATGGAATGCAATACTCCCCATGGAAACGATCCTCGAGTACCACAGTTCATTCGCCAACAACGCTCCACTTAGAAGTAGTCCGTAGAAGATAAAAAAATGTAAAAACAAGACGGTGACATGGCTTCGCGACGATTATCATTGAGACGTGCTCGTAAAAAACAGGCTCTGCTGGCCGGTCGAAGGGTGATGGTGGCGATTGCTCGTGGCGAGGGGAGTACGAACGAATCCGGTTATCGGTTATCCATAAATCGAAACTAGACGAGCTGACCGTGGTAGATGGGTCATCATAATCCGAGCGGACGAGCAACGGTGATCGAGGTTCGACGCAGTTGGACTCTGATGGCTTCGTCGTCCGTGGAACGGGTGGAAAATAAAAACGTTCAGGAGAAACGAGCGAGCGAGCGAGCGAGCAGAAGAGAGAGAGGAGAAGCGGTTCTCGTCGATGACATACGACGAGAGGGAGAGACGAGGATATACGGGGGAAAAGGGGGAGGAAAAGGTTGATAGAGAGGAAGAAAAATGTTGGCGATCTCGCGTGGTGAGCCACGCGAATAGCAGCTGCAAACCACGATCTCCAATTAACGACCCACTTTTTTGCGCCGGTGCTCGTCAACGCGACGCGTCTCTTGTTATTGTCGTCGTGGTCGTTATTGTTGCTTCACGTCGTTGCTTCCGTCGTCGGCGTTTCCTTTTCGGCCGATAGCGATAAAAAAAGAAAAAATACGATAGACCAACGAGAAAGAAAGTACAACGTTGATACAAACGCTGACAGTTTGGCGAGAAAGTTTCGCGGCTGGAATCGTAGTCTGTTACAGTCGCGGGTTGCGGATAGTTTTCCAGTTGCTTTTGTTTTTTAATTACTCGCGCTGCTTTGTTCGCCAAAGTTTGCCGCCGAGATGTGCTTTCGACGTTGCGATTAAAGGATCGTCCGGTCATTTTAAACCGCGCCACAAAGTTTTCCGTAGTAGGAACGACGAAATTTCTGTCAGAATCTTAATACGATATCAGAAAATACTAGACGACTTTCTTGGCTATTCCAATCTCCACAAGTTTCTTTGTATATCAAGTGACTGTACGTTTAAGGTTCGCGAGAGGAGGACGTCAATATTATGCAAACTTAGGAATTTTAGTATCATAGTTAATGCAATTTCGAATGCAATAATTTCATCAATACGCGTGTACGCTAAACCTAATATTTTCACACATCCTGTCAGTGTATCCTTCTGGTACGCAGTTTTTCCTATCCTCGCGCCACTCAGAAAGATCCACCACCCTATAACGTCCCATAGTACCGGAAGTGGTGATGGCAGCGCAACAGCTTCTTTCATCAAATACCAGATCCTGTGAGCATCGACCACATCGATTCGGACTATCGGAATATCCGTGGAACGTTGAACGAGCCCCCTGCTCGTCAGAGAACAAGCGATTTAACGAACGAAGAGGTGAAATCGGAGGACGCAGAGGCAAGAGAATCGGATGAAACGCGGCCTACGAGCGTTGGCGAACGCGATACCGTTGCTCTGTAGAGAAATTTAAGCGTTCTGCTGGTCTATAGACGGCCCAGTGACCGCAACAGCTGGTTCAGCCTCGCAGGAGTCGAGCCGGAAGAACAGAGGACCCAGCAAAACCGCGAAAGAACCGCTTTGTTCGTGACAAAGGCGGCCGTTAATCGTCGCCTACGCGTTTCCAAGGAATTCCTGATAAAACTCGATTAAACTTCGAAGAGATGTAGTGGAGAGAAAAGCGGCGGATGGATTGAAACGTTGTTTCCAAGTGGAAGCAGAGCGGAGAAACGTGAGAACCGAGGACAATGGCGGTCGCTGCGAAAGTTATTCGATTTACCTCGATAAATATCGCGGAAAACGGATCGGTTCATGGACTTGTTAAAAGGGTATCTGGAATTTGCTGCAACTGTTTCTCGTTTGGTTAAACACCGGAGTTAAGAGCCTGAGGAAAAGGGTTTGAATGGAAAGGGAAAAATTGGCAGTTGGAGGGTGAGAAATGCGAAGCTTGGAATTCGAGAGTAATTAAGTCAAGTAACGAGCACGTTGCTTCTCTCTTAAAGCAGCGCATAAATATGTTGTTAGCAGACCGTGGATTTGTTGTAAATTCATATTTCTCTGGTTATCAGAATGAATATCATTTTTGAATTATTACGCAGCGATAGAATTTAAAGAAAATTTGTAACGTTTATTTCTAAAGTTAGTTTTATGATTATAACTATAATTACTTAGTAGTGTGCTTTGAATATTTTATATGGCCCATTGCGTTTGTTCTGTACATTTTAGTAGAATTTTCTACGAGTACATAAACATCCGAATTATATTTATTATTTTTATATGAAATCTATCTCTGTAGTCAAAATAATCATTTTTCCTATTTCTCGGCAAATATGTATCTTTCATGGAAAAATTCAGTTACGTGTATCATTACGTTCTTCCACTAATTTTCGCGATATTGTTCGACACGCCAGTGAAACGCGAACGAGAATTACTCCGCTCCATATTTAGTTAGATTCTTACGAGTTTAACACGAACCAACTGGCTTCGCATGATTCTTGCATGCAGCGATACAAGCTCATTAAACGTCGTTAAATAATTCGAATAAAAATCATATCTGCATAAAACGAGAATTCGCTCGTTAAGAAGTTTCGTCGGAAAAATGCTTCGTTCTGTTTCGCGACTAAAAACTTAATGCACGCATCCGGTTTCTGGGGCGGCCTGTATCGTCGGACACGTTTCCCGTTTGAACGTTATATACCTAATTCCGGAATTTTCCCTCGAGTCGTCGCTGCGTAATTTTTTACAGCGCGCACTTAGTCACAGAAAAAGTTGGCTGTAGATTGCACTTGGCCGTAGTGAAAAAAAGAAGGAAAGTTTTTTTTATTGGACCTAGAAAAGTTCCTGATTCGCTTAGCCGACGCGCCGCTCTAAAAAATAATAAAACTTTTCGCCGACCCAGTCGACCACCAGCCATTATCTCGGGAATTCTTCCACGTCCGTTTATCGCACGTGTTCCGTGAATTATTTTAACATTGCCGCGCTTAAGCTGAACCGCGCGAACAATAAGCGCGCCAATTTCGCCCCATCGTTTCCGTGTCACGAGCTCTTCACCGAAATTTACGCCCATGAAAACTCGAAACGCGTACAATAATCTTTTGTCACCTTCGATTAAGCGTTTACCGTATACGTTTTAGCTTGTCGCTTTTTGAAAAAAAAAAAAAAAGAAAAATGCTACATGGATAGAGATATTCGTTTTTATCTTTTTAAACTGTTGGCTTCGATATATCGAACAACCTCGCAATATATTTTTTAGAATTTATATTATCATTACTGTCGGTTAATATTTCAGGTTATAATTAACCCTTTGCACTGTGAATTTTATTTCAATTTCGTTAGCAGCAGCTTTCAATGCTTTTAAATGTTTTATTTGAAATTTACTTGAACTAAAAAGTAAGATAATTTAAATAAATGGAGGAAGAAATAAATTCACTTAAATACCAGTTTTATTCGCACTATTGTTGTATTTTGTAATTTTTAAGTGTACGATATGTCTTGAAACAATTTCCAGGATGCAATTCTGGTTTTCTTCCGCACGTTTCGCGAAAAAAGGTGGACATGAAAGATTGTGGAGCGGAACTCGACAAAGGAGCTCCTGACATAAATCTGACATCAAATCACACTCGACATAGAAGTGGAAAGAGTTAATAGTTTTATATACGTGTATATAATATATAATATCGATAATATTAAATAAAAATAGAATCTAAGGAATCTGTAGAATCCTCGGTTTTTTTAAACGCTGTTTCGCTGACCGATACGATTCGTTGGATTTCATTCGCTGAGAAGAAATTTTCGCTACTACACCGTCTATGTATTTTGTTCCTTTTTATTTTTTTTTTTTATATTAAATATGTATTTCCAGCGTTCTTGAATATTTCAGAAGTATTGACATAAGATTAGCCACATAGTCAATTTTTACATCTACTCCACAGTTCCATAAGTATCGGAATTTTGAAAAAGCTCGTATCTCTGGGTTTAACAAGTTGCTCGCACGTCGTATTGAAACAGCCGTTTTCAAGCAACATCAAAACCAGAAAATCAAGAAAAATGAACTTACCGCGTGTTTGCCGTGTAATCTCCATTTCATACGTTGAAATTATTTCATGATTTTTGCTTTCACGAGCAAATCACATGCAGAATAGAAGATCACTCGTTGGGTGAATGAATTGTTTCAAGTATATCGAATGTGTATGTCGGTTGGTAAATCTGCCTGGAATTTAAAATATTCATGCAGTTGTAAGTGAGAGAGAGAGAGGGAGAGTAGTTGGAATAACGTAGCTCGTTAAATCGGTTGTTTTAACAAGCCGCTTCCGTGCTCCAATAATTCTCTCGATGAACCCATTTTTCCAAATAACCGTTGTAACTTTTTCTACACAGTTCTATGATTATTTCCGTCCCGACGAAAGGGAAGGATCGTTATAAAGTTGAAAAGAAGGTCAGGTAGCAGATATATTCGAAGAACCTTCGTTTTCTACCCTCCACGTACCGGCTACAAAGATCAAGAAAGAAAAATTCATGACTTTCGTCTCGATACGTGTTCCTTTTAACGAAACAGCATATAAACATTTTGATGGACTATCGTCAAAGTAACGAATATGCTATTTTGAATTGGCTGGACTAAGACAGAAATTGGTCGCGTTTCAGAAACCTGAAATTTCTGCGCTTTTATATCAGACCATACGAGACTGCGCATTTTCACGCATTTATGGGAAATTCAAAAGCGTAAGAATTATTTGTCACACGGGATGTAATTTACTTAGAATTCATAAATCAAAAATTTCCGAATCTACTTGCAGCGCAATGAGATTCTGCAAATTTACCTTTCCGTAGTTCAATTCATTCGCTCGTTGCATTAGAAATCTCGTCATCTGGCACGGAATTTCACACGTTTTCGCGTATCAACCGCAATTATTCTCCGACTTTGCTCCGATTTTACTACAAATGGATCGTTTAATAACGTTCGACTATGCAATTATCTTTTCGTTACAAAAATTGCTCACACGACACGTATTTATTTCATTTTACTATTTCTATGACAAATATCATTATTGTCGCTCTAAATTAAAGAACTAAACTAAATCAGTCTGTGAACTAAAAATGTCCAAAGTTACGAACATGCGCGTGTAGAGTTCTCTCAATTCGTAGCTTTGCAATCTCGTAATTTTCAGAATATTCGAGCTTTCCAATTTCCACGTCTATCCGAATATTCAGATTTCCAAGCGTTGCAAATTCTCAACATACGTATAAAAATCACCAAACCTTCAATTCCCCAACTATCCAAATTCCTAAGTATCGATCATTCTAAACGTTCCTCCTTCGACTTCAAATTCGCCAACATTCCAATTTCCAACTGCCCAAATTTTGATCCATCTTCCCAGTTCCTCCACGCCAAACGTGTATCGCGAAGTTTAATCACCGTAACGCTATATCCGCAACATGGTTCGCCAAGATCACCACCAAATACGAAACACAAGCGAAATACACGGGAAACGCAGCTCGAAAATCACCGCGGAGCTGTGTACCTATGAAATTAAAATGTAATTTCACCGGCCTCGTAATCTCCGCGAGTATCACCGAGTGTCGCAAATGCGTGTATCGGGTTTCCTGTGGCGCCCAAAAGGGGTGAGGGGATTGTTCGCGGGGGTGGTGGCTGCAAAGGGTACCGCGACAGGTCGACCAACTTATTTGCATATTTTAATCTAACAGCGAAAAGCCGCAGGACGCTAGTTTTCCCATTAGTTCGGTGACGCTCAACCCTTTGCGAGGCCGTGTTGTCTCGGATAGTGAATTTTACGAGAAACGCCCTACACTTCGATGGCTTTTGAAGATCAGCCAACGTGATGGAGCGTTTATTTTGAACGTGGTGTAAGTTGCTTTCCTTTCGTATTGAAATATTCAAGCGTTTGCGTTTCCATCGATTG
Organism: Bombus soroeensis; assembly: GCA_014737365.1. Classification (NCBI taxonomy): domain Eukaryota; kingdom Metazoa; phylum Arthropoda; class Insecta; order Hymenoptera; family Apidae; genus Bombus; species Bombus soroeensis. The sequence continues at coordinate 78,856 of JACXIL010005347.1, forward strand.
AAAAACACTGATAAGGTCTATTTAGTTTTGTCCACGTCTTTGTGCGTTTGATTGTCATTATGTTGTATGCATGTAAGTTCATTATACGAATAGTCTTTTGGAGAATTAAGGGGGTGTCCTGAATTAGAATGTCAAAAAAAATCTATTTTGTTATTGCGTAAATCGATAGATAAACTATCTAAGAATATGTTTACAAAGTGACAGAGGCCAATTCTAAATAAATAAAGGTATACAATAATTTAATCCTCTTTTGTTATTTTGTTTCAGTCAAGAATCACAAGGTGGATCTTGTTCACCGATTAAAAACTGCAGTCCATGAAATAGGCTTAGAAATCTGTTATAATTTTTTTTTTTTACTTTAAAAAAAATTTTTTTGTATTCGTTAAAGACATATGAAAGCATACCTCAAAATTCAATAATTTCACTTCTTTCTTTCCTTTCCAAAAAAAATCACAAAAGAAAACGCTGGTTCAGACCATTCTAATTCAGATCACCCCCTTAACTGGACCAATCAATTTTTTCAGGCTCATCAGTGGACTTGTAGCACTTTGAATATTAGCAAATTGTAAAATTCGTGAAATTTTAATTATTTGAAATGTGATACTATTATTAATTTAAGTATTGTTCAACTACTATTGATTATTACTAATTTAATAATAGTAGCTTAATAATTGTACTAATAATTTACGAGAATGTTGCTAGAGCGCATTTACACAACTTGTTCACATGCGATCGTATTGTATCGGATAGGATTACGCTCGCTATCATTTGTTTTTGATTATTGGTGTTTCGGACAGATTACGGCAAATGGACTCGCACCACTTTCAGAGTAAACGATCATGCGATTCGGTTTCTCAACGAAATTGCAATTGATCGAAGCAAATGAATATCTTAAGATTGAAATTACAAGTTTTCAAAATTTGTTATTAAATATTAAAATTTATTCATTGAAAAATTTAAATGAACTTTACAATTGAAACAGCTTGGAGTAATATTACGGTGGATCAACGTAAAAATTTAATAGATTCTATGCCAAGAAGATGTACCGAAGTGATAAGAAATAACGGATATTGGACAAAATATTGAATTTAAACAAAAATTGTGTATATTTTCTTACCAAAAATTAATATTTTTGTGTAGTCTTCAACTTTTTACCGACGAAATATACAGATTTCGTTCCTTTTTTATAACTTAGCTACCGAGCAAAATATCAAAATGAAATTTTTTTCTTTTGAAATATTTTTTTTTTTAGAAATATTTTTCTAAGTGTATAAACAAATGTCTAATTAGATAATATCAAAAATAGAACACTGTATTTGTATTTTTTATAGAAAATAAGTCAATTATTTATTTCTTCCATTTCGTCTTAATCTTTTGTCCGTTATTGCATAAATTATTTACAAATAGAAAGTTCGTGTTAGAGCATATGCAAATTCTTCTCAATTTTTCCGAAAAATGCACTTGCACCTCTCTCGAGATACACGGTCCATACGTTACTCTGCTTTGCGTGGTTGTTTGTGAATTCGAAACAACGATAATTGCTTGTCGTATTAAAACGTGGAAATTTTCAAAATTTTTCTGGTCGGTAGTTTTTTTACCACTGACGTGTTTTAATTATATTACAAATATGATCGTGCGATACGACGTCACTGTGGTTTTGCATCTCTGAGAGCGTGAAAGATCTTTCGAAAAAAATTTCACGTTCGTCTAGCTATTGCACTAACTTGTGCAGAAAAAGACACGCGAAGGGATGATGGAGATCGGAAATCTGGTATTTTATCCACAGCGGCTGAGTGCTTTCGCTTGTTTCAACGTGAAATATTCTACTAAGTTGATGCACAAGCATGAAACGTCGTTTTCCAAATACATATGTAGCTTTTCTCAAACGCCATTTGTCCAATTAAAATAATTTCCACCCTCCGTGTACAAATTTGTATAATAAAATCAATATTAAGATAATTGCGAAAAATTACAAATTGCTTCATTTAAAAATCTTACAAATTCGAAAATTTGCAAAATCCCGCAAAATCGAAAGCTCAAATTTCTGAAACTTACGAAAGTCCAAAGTACTCGGTTTATATCCAACTGAAGATTCTTAATTTCGCAAAATTCCGAATTATTCGTCTCCAATAAGCTGCAATTGTTCTCCAATTTCTCCAATGTTTCGAAAGAACTAGCGTACGAAGTATCGGACGTACTGCGAGCCAACTTGCCGCGTAAATTTAAAATTCCGCAACTTCCGCCACGCCCTAAATTCCGACGTTTGGACTTGAGCTTTTAACTATATATCCTTGGAAAACCGGCTGGATGAAGTTCTCGAAACGTGGTTCTCGACTTTTTCCCTGTCATCGTGACAAAGTGGCTTTTGCGCAAGGTAGATCGAAGCATTTTGAGCGAAGCACGCCGAAGGGAAGTTTCGCGATTCCACGAATTTGAGACGCGCGGAGGGATTTCCGTGGCGAACACGAGTTTCACATTTTTCAACGGACGTTTGCCCTTTCTCTCTGTTTTCCTCGTCCATTTGTCGAACGGTTGAGTCGAACGAGATCGTGTCTGCGAAGAACAGGAACGTCGAAGAGTCTACGAAAGAGAAAAAGAAAGAAACACGGTGTTGTTTCGATAATGGGAACGCTTGCAGAACAAATGCGGAAGCTGGTTGTTTCTCTTGAGAACTTGCACGATTTTTCCAACTTGTACAGCCTTGTACAAAGCTTACCGCTTTATTCGATATTATTATTCACTGGATACAGTAATTTTGGAAAAATTTCATTTCATACTGATGTACGTGTATTATTGGGTATTATGATTCATTAAAACGAGGTAGACATTTTTATTAGGCAACAAAGTATTAATTTATTCGTCGGAAATTTCATCGAGTAAAATAAATGAAAGTTATAAAAGTTCATTATAATTTGTTATCCAGCCTGGCTTCGAATATACATTCTATGAGAAAAACTATGCTCAACTCAACGTATTTTCATATTCGATACATCGCGCGTTGGTGAGTGTATATTAAATAGTTTTAACGTCGCATTCAGAAACTATGGAAACTTGGGAAAAAGTTCTAAATGGCAAAATTATCGAATATTCGCAATTTCGAAATATACAAACTATGAAACTTTCAAATCTGAATTTTACAAATATCCAGATTCTCGAACCTTCAAATTTCCAAATACGCCAATAAATGTTACCCAAAATTTCTACTAATTATTAACAGGAATTTTCAAATTTTCAACGATAAAATAAATTACACGCAACTCGATTCGCAAGACAAAAGCGGCTGCGATTTATATCTGCAGAGGAGCAGCGAGACAAGATTACGATCCCGCAGATGCAGAACGCTGCCGTAAATTTTTAATGGGTCCACGAGCAACGAGCACGGACAAAACTATGCTCATAAATAGAGAGGAAGGCTGTGGTTTGCCCTACAACGGACTACAACTTGCCCGACCGTCGAATCTAAATCCATTTTCCGCCGCGGTCCACAAATTTCCAGCGATCGGCTGCCATTAATTGCCGGAATATATCACCGGCAGACCGAGATCACCGGCATACTACCGACCAGACATAATTTACGGAAATAACGCTGGGAAAAATAACGAAAATCATCTGAAACGTGCGACGCTGTCGCTTTGAAATTCTCCAGAAACGGTTTTTCCAAGACTTTCAAATATACCGACTGCTTTCCCTCAGATTTTCTGTTTCGCATGAGAGCAAAGAAAACGACCAAAGTTTCGTACATACGCCCCTCACTACAACTTTTACAACGGTTAAATTTGCTTCGATGAACTGGAAAAAGTTAATAGTAATCGTTAAAAAAATTTGAAGGAATATTCAAGTTATTTTTAATATTTAACTTAGTACTTTGCACGTATAACGAAGAAAGTAGCAAACGGGTAAGATGCTGGCATATTGAAATTTCTAACATGAAATGCATATAACACGTGAAATTAATAATTTCACTGGCAATTTGTATGCATTTGTAGGAAATTTGAATACGCCAGAATCTGCAAAAATATAAAAGATATGCAAAATGTGGTACTGTCTGCCATATCTAGAGAATAAAACAATTTCCTACCTGAGTTCCATTTCGTTAATTACGTTTACAAAGGAACGAATTCACCTAAACGTCCGCTATCTATTCATAATCCACCTACGTGTAAATACTGAAATTTTATTAGAAAATGAACGCGTGCTAAGACTTTTGAACGCGAGTAAACCCAGTTGGTTTCTATACGATAACAAACGAATAATTCAATCTATACCGTTCTTCCGCTGAAACAAAAAAATATAACGTGAGCACGTTTCTCTCTTCACTTAGAGAAGAATCAAAATCTCAGGAGAAAAACTATTCCAGATAGCTGTAAACGCATTTCGAAAAGCCGCTAGACGAGCGTTTTTCCTATGCGGGCGTTTTTCATCGACTCGACGTCGCCAGGAATTTTACGCGACGTGGCGCGGAATTTAAAGCGTTAAGGGGCGAATAAAGGAGGCGAAGCCCGCGAGCCGTTGCTCGTTCGCGCGATTAATATTATAATTTAATCTAATGGAATCGCGTGCACGACCTATTTATGAGTAGCCAGGCCCCCAGCTGCGTCCATGATGAGACACACCGCGGCCATAAAATTCTGACCACGCCGGCAACGTGGGCTTCGTTTCGCTACAATTCGCCGTCTCCGCGCGTATAAATAATTCATGCGCCTCTGGCCCAGGTATAATATTTTCCTGGAGTTTTCCAACGGCCCCGACCACCGCCAGATTTGTCCAACGAACTCCCTATGAGGAAAAATCACCCTCGTTCGGTCCGGTGGCTGAGGAGAGGGGTGGTGGAGGGAGGAGTATTTGCAAGGAATGTTTGGCAAGTACAAAAGCGGTTCGTGGATACTTTGAGTTTAAAGGCGAAGTCTTTTAGTTACAGTAACTGGATATTTAACGATCCTCGCGCTAATCGATTCAGTTGCCTGTCGCTTATTTCTTATCGAAGTCGAAGAAGGTTTGAAGCCTTAACGGTTGATAGGAGCATTATGGTAACGTTTATCTGGATATTGTGGAAAATGGAACGTTTGAATAGTGGATATTAGGAAATTTGGAATTCTCGAAACTTATGTAGCATACATAGTATTTTATTTTATTTTATTTATATATATAGCATTATATAATACTTATTTTATTTTATATTTACTTATTTAGGATATATTTTATGTTATAGAAACTATATTACTCGCAAATATAAAAGGAATAATTTTTGTGCGTTAATTGCGTTGTCAATCGATTTTACGTTGTTTTATTTGATTTCCAACGGAGTTCCATCTAGTTTGCATTATGAAGAAGGTAAAAGGTACTAAACGTGTGTTGACGAAGAATGTAGGGCGAAAAATATGACAAGGTTTGGACAAATAAATAGACAGATATTTCTTTTTAGTGATAAAGTAATATTAAAAACGTTATCTCAAGTAGAATAAAGTAACATTAAAGTAAGGAAATCGATAGAAATAAATATATTTTTCAATATATGTAACGTTTCTTTCTTTCTTGTTGTTGGAATATAGAGGGATGAGAGAAAGAGAGGAAGTTTGCAAGGGCTAGAAGATTCTTCTCGTAGATTGTGATAGATAGCTGTATGTCAGAGGTCGAAGTTCTACAGGATGTCGTAGATGGGTGAAGATGGGTGCTTCTCTCCTTTGTCTGTTTTTCAGGGGATTCGTGTCTCTTGTATCATTCTATTTACCTTAATTCTTTTCGAAAAGTATCGAGCTGAACATTTGTTACGTTTTACAGTGCAAAGAGAAAGAGACGATAGTCGTTGGTTAAGTTGAAAAATTCAAACTTTTAATGATCCGAATTATTTCTTCGCAGAGTCTTATATTCGTTGAAGTACAAAAACAGAGAGAAATGTTCGTGAATTTACGTGAAATTTAACCGTGCAGAAGTATATTGAATGTATCTCATTATAACATGCAAGAATATACAAAACACGTGAAGTAAACGCACGTTCTAACATTTACAGAGCAAAGTATATATTTCCGCTTGAATTATACAAATAAAAATAAAATTATAAAATTCTCTGTACGCATTAGAAAAATTTGCATCGGCATAAACGATCTATTCTAATCGTATCTCCTGAATGTAAAGCGAAAATTCATCGCGAATTATTAAGATAAACTGCAAATATAAAACTACGGATAACAAATAACTACATTGCAAAAGTAAGCCCGTAAGAAGATCGCCAAAAAGGAGCTTTCAAATAAAACAGAAGTGGCTGGGAAAGTTTCCTGTAAGAGCTGAAACAAGCTAAAGGAAGAACATCTAGTTTCGAAAGTTGAAAACACCTGGCTACTTTCCTCGATCGGAAACGACGTTTTTCTACTCCTCTTAGGATCGTACGGAAAATGGTGAGAGAACACGAGTGGTCCTATGAAAGGGCTCGTGAACTGAATCGCCACCATGTCGGTGTATTAGGTTGAAAAGCAGTTGGAAAGAAATAGGCAACGTACAGGTAGAACGCGTATTAATTAAGTTGGCTTTTAATTAATGCAGAGCCCACTTCGACCACGAAGGATCGCTTAGGACGTAGCTTCCCTTTAAGCTGTAATTACATTTGCGATACACGTGTCGGTGTACGTTCACTGCCACCTCGTGCCACGCCATCCCCTTCATCCTCTTCATCCCCTTCCTTTCCTCGATATACACGATATATAGGGTGTCCTAGTTTTATTAGACGTCAAATTGTAACTACACTGGAATTCCTTCGAGTGGAAAAATTTCTTTGATGAGAAATTGCAGAATTTAGGACTCGTTGGGGGCGGGGGGTGGGTCTGTTTCGTGTTATTCAGCAACCTTTAAAAAATGACTCACCAGAAATTGTTTCCAGGTGAATTAGAAGCTTGTATTTTTAAAGGCTTGTTACTTTAGATTCTATCGCGTTATAAGAATCTTTTAGAAGGAACATTCTTAGGAACAACGTTTATGTAACATTGTTATGATATTTTTCTTTTCTTCGTATGAGATAATAGAGTATCATGTTCTTCCAGTCCGCCGGTACTACAGTTGAAATTCTAAGATTGTATCAGATTATAAGACGCAAAAGAGAGAGGAAAATATTATTTCTAGAAGCGTCGTCATATTTTTATTTAGAAAATATTCTTAGAATGCCTCTTTACGCTTAATCGAAGCAACCAGGCATTACATTCTTTCACACCGGTGATATCAGACTTGCTGAGACTTCTTACGGAATCTAAGCAAAGCCCTCGTACACGATATCATTTGAAAGAAACGAAATTTCCATTGAACATATTGTTACCATCGATTGCTAGAAGAAATTTTTCGAAAAATAATTTCTTCTCTTAAAAACATCGCAGCCTTCGTTTCTTGTTATTTCCTATAGCAATCGTAATTATAAAATGTGACGATGTTTTGAATTCTGTGTTTTGGCTTTATTCGTTGAATCTGATGTAATCATTTTTTGGAAAACAATCTCTCCTCTAACATTTATTATACTCCGTGTGTTGAGTTCAATACAATACAAATATGACAGCGTTATAAGAAATAATATATTGGGTTGGCAACTAAATGATTGCGGATTTTGTCAATACCACCTAATGACAAAACCCGCAATCACTTAGTTGCCAACCCAATAGAAACTTACACGAGAAAGAAATTACTTCTCGAAGTATTATTACGTCTGGTTCGATGAATCAGATCGAGCACAGAATATCATAATCGTAAACGAAAAAATGATTTTTTAGAGGATTATTACGCTTTACTTGATAAATGCACTCAACACACGGAGTATAATAAATGTCAGAGGAGAGATTATTTTCCAAAAAATGATTACATCCGATTCAACGAATAAAATAAAAAATATATTTCTTTCAAAACATCGTCACATTTTATAATTACGATTGCTACAAGAAATAACAAGAAACGAAGGCTGCGATGTTTCTAAGAGAAGAAATTATTTTGCAACAAATTTCTCCATCGACGAAATGAAGACACGGGGTATTTAGGAGAACGCGTGTAACGTGGTGTATTCGACGATGTGTACGAGACAGCTTTCGGCCAGGAGCCACAGGAATATTCATCGCCTACGAGTATCCTAAAAGTGGCGGCGGTGGATTTTCCAGCGTGTTCCGGATTACGTGCACCGATCTGGCTGTAGATCCTCGCTAACGCATCATTCAGCTGGAAATTATTTCGATTCTGATATCTCTCCATGCAAATTCCATCGGATGGGACCAGTCGACGGTGTCTGGTTTAGAGCAACCGAGAATTTCTGGCTATTCTCAATCGATGCTAATCGAATATATCGGTTGAGGAACTTGATACGTGGATATCTCAATTGGAAACCGAATTCTCTAAAAAATATATGCAGTATCGTAAGACGTTAATGGAAGTTGAAATATTTTGTGAAGCATTTTCTGTTGGAGATTCTTCGAAGTATTTGACGATATTGAAGTTGAACTATTTCAGGAAGACAATTTTCTTATTTACTTTATGTTCTAGCTAGAAAAATTTACCAAATGTCCAGCTGGACAAATTGTAAAGTACAAATTAAATAATAATAATAATAAAAATTTCGTTTTCTTGTATATGAAAATCTTTTCCGATTCTTGAAATTGTTCATTTAACGACTTTTGCCTACGTTTTAACATATATTTCTAGATTTTCAGATCTTTTGTCCTCGATATCGATCGATTTAGTCGTTCAGAGTCAATGAAGATCGTAGATAATGAAAAAGTAGTTGCCTCTTTCCTGTGTGGAAAAAGACGTAAGAATTATTCACCTCCATCTAGTAAATCTTTCGCATCCATCTTTCTGAAGAACAGATCCTAAGTTTCGGGACACCCTGTACGTTATTAATTGCTTTTTCATATCCCACAAACGTATCAACTACATCCCATCGATCGTCGAGTTATCGTTAAACGTCGACACAAAAAGGGTCGATTTATAGCGAAGGAGGGAAAGTTACGACGTCGAACGAAATGATGCCGTAAATTAATTTCAATTAAACCTAATCTATACCTCTAACTCATAATCGTAATTGATTGAGCGACTGTCTGACGAGTAACGTTCTTATCTCCTTTGAATAGCGTTTGACTAGATCAAACGTATTCTACTTTTATGATCGCCTGAAAGCCTATTACATCGGGTTATTCGCAAAACTCATAGCAAATTTTCAGGAAAATTCTAGTGTTCTATTTTTACAAAAAGATCTCTCTCTCTCTCTCTTCTCAAAAAATGCATTTCTTCTCTTAACACTTTGATTGCCACGTTGGCCATTGGTGACTGGAGCGCTTGAACTTCTTACAATTGTAAGAATTGTATGAAAATTGACAGTTAGGGCATTTTGAATATAACCGATAAATAGAAGATACTTTGAAATAAAAAGTTCCCCATTATGAACGATTAAACATTTTTATTAGAACGTCAATAAAAAAAAATGAGAACAAATCTTGCATTTAACGGTGCACTGTGTTTGCATCTACATCTTTGAGGGGTAATCTACGAATATTATTATAAACACAGCTTAGAAAATAATCGTAAATGCTGCTTTATAAACATATAATTGAAGTTAGAAGTGTGCACATACCTTGCTATTATATACAGAATGAGCAAATACTGTTTACCAATATCTTCTACACGTTTCAACAATATATTCTGCACGTTTTGCTTGCGACGACATAACGAATGCGAATGGTTTGTTGAAATAAACGAAGCCTTGTTATAATATGTCGCTATCAACTGTTACCAAGGCGCCAAGGTGGTCACCGTGGCCACCAATAAGATAAACGATCGATTGGGGAAGAATATTGCCTTACATCATCGATTTATTATTATTTTGCCATTATATGCTTTGAATAATAAAAATATTCTCCTGAATATTTCGTCCTGAGTGAAGCACGTGATCTCAGCGTGGCAGTCAAAGTGTTAAATTGCTACATTTCATATGCAAACAAAAGCAATGCTGTTCAGGCAACGTTTACTTGGCGAAAAAATATTTATTAACAAATATACAAAGCATAGTAGAATAAATTGATTAATCAAAAATTTTCCAACTTGGCGAACAATACCACGTTAGAAACATTAACCGATAAACAATGCTCCCATTACAATTTCAGATTTCTAATTCCCCGGAAAGCTTGCAAACTTTCCTTCTACCTTTTACAATTTCCTCGAACAACGAGCACCATATAGCAAGGGAAATTCAGGCTAAAATCCTGCAAACAGATCCCTGCACAGCAGCCATCGTTTCCAGAACGTCCCGGTTTCGGAATATTCGCGGCGAGAATCGTGGCGTGGATAATAGCAGCTGCGATAACAATAACAATAATCGATAACCTGTAATCCGGCTGATAGCGCAAAGGGGTGGTTGGAGGATTGTCGGAGACGATGAAAGAACCTCCAAACGATCCAACCAGCACGTTTTCAACGTATATTGGTAGGTGTGACGTGTTCGCGTGTGTAGATCGCTAGCTAACAGAAACGCGTGAAATCATCTCGTTCCAGCAAACGAGATCGCGTTAACCGCGATTATGATATCGCGATCCAAGTATCTCGTATTCCTTGGTAGCTGCTTCGAGCTGCCGCTTCTGAAATTTTACGATTCCGTAGTTTCTAATTTTATTCGATCAACGCGTAGTTTTGAATTGTTGCCAGCTTCTTTCAATTTGTTTCGTAAGGTTTGATTTGCTCTGTTTCTTCGTTATTGCTGGCACGTTAATTAATTGTTTCTAAGACCTTTCCAAGTTTCAAGCTCTCTAGCGCTACGCGAGTTACCAGTTGTTACGTATTTTTTGAAATTTTATTTTCTTAATCTTTCATAGTATTATTGTACCTCGTTAGTACATTGTTATACGTGAAATTGTAAAATTCTACTAAATTTTACTATAATTGTTATTTTCTAGGTTTCAGCTGGAAGAATAAGACCGTAACAAACTTCAACTCAAAAGTTAGTCTAAAAATTAAGATACGTGGATTTTTATTATTTCAATCTGACACGTAGAGTATTATTAGAAAACCTATAAATTAAATTATAATTCAAACTTACTGCTGTTTTTTTTCTTTTCTTTTAGTAAAATTCTAAATATCAAATTTTAGACTAATTATAAATTAAGTTACGATGTAAGCTTTTGTAGCTTAAAAATTAAATAGAATTTCAGGTATTAAATTTTATCATCTCGATCTTCATAGGAGTACCAATATACATCCCTGCTATCTATCTAAAAACCTTCCTCAAAACTCTCCAGTCTTTTTCATCGAACCTAATCACTTCCAACTTTATTAACATAATTCCTGCAACTCTTTCCACCAACACAACCCTCCTCTCTCAAATCATCCCAACAAAAACACTTGAAAAATGTAAAACCTTAAATTCATATAAACCAAGCTACACAAGACATGGCGTTTGAGGACGGGGAGAAGAGTGAAATGAAAGAGGCACAAATCTTCACTCACTTATTACCCTCTCACCTTGGAGGCGGTCAGGTTCGCGTGGAAACGAGTTTCTATAAACCGTGGCGAATAGCAGGGGCGCAAAATAGACGGCGCGCTATGAGCTGCGCCTCCTGGCCGGAATGCCCTCAAAGGGCGTCATAATTGCTGGAAATGAAGGTCTTCCTGCAGGTTTTATCACTTTCTTTGCATTTTTTTCAGCGGCCTGTCGCGCGATGAAACACGAGCTTCCTCGCGTGAGGAAGAAAAGGAAGAGAAACAGCCGAGGACCGTGTTATCTGCAGAAGGTTTACATTTATTTTAGTTAAGATAAAGGTAAATTATTTCAGTGTAGAATATAAGTGAATTATATTTAGAACGCATTTACCCTCAGAATTATTGTTCTTTAATGATTTTTTAAATTAAGTACTTGTCCGAGTTGTTGCTACTAGGAAAACGACTGTTCGAATGTAATTTGTTTCAAACACATTGACCGTCCATGTTAAATAGTAAAATATTAAGTAACGTTGTTAATATGGAATTACATTTTTAGCGAAAATAATATGTTCCAACGAAATAATATTGGGTTGGCAAGTACTACCTAACGACAAAATCCGCAATCACTTAGTTGCCAACCCAATACATGCGATAGATGTTCGATTATGTTCCGGTATTGAAATTATGTTGTGAATATATATTCTGTATTCCTGGGCGAATAGAATCAGAAACTAATCAACAGATCGAGATGTCAAGAGACATTTCTTCGAATATAGTATTCTAATAATATGTATAATCATTTAAAAAAAAAACATCCAATTAAGTAAAATGATCTAAAGGAAAATAGTGTACTGTAATAGTAGTACGTCAAATATTTCATTTGAACAATACTCGAGTCTAATTTACAGTCGTCCCTCCTATTTCTTCCTATTTCTTCGTTTCTCACCTGTTCCTTTTTTCTCGCATTCAAGAGACGTTTCCTCTCGCCCCATAACGACTTTTCACGAAAGACAGAGGACTAAAAAAGAAGAAGAGGCAGCAACGTTACCCTCTTTTCATCGCAGCGCGGTTTGTGCCAGTTTCAAACTGGATTTCGTGCTATGTCTCGCGCAACTGCTCTCGAGAGCTCTTGCTGGGGCAACCCCCGTCCTCGTGCACCCCCGTTGCGCGTACACAGGCCCACACAGAGGCTGATCTGGTTCCGCCCGCGCGAGAATTGCCACTCGTGACTTTGCATACGTTGCCGCTAACGCTGCGAAAAATTTTCCACCGCCGTCCCAAACACGTTGGCCCGGCTCTGTTCCTCTCTAAATTTTACTAAAATGCCTTCTTCGATTTTTGTGAAAAATACTATCGACGAAGCTTCCGTTTCACGTAAATAAATCGAGAGGATAAAGACATTTATAAAAAGAGTACAGTGGTTTGAGAATTATATCGATACATATTTTTATTTTCCAATGAAACTTTCTTTTCTAATAAGATTCTATATATATTTCATCTTCATAGTACCAAACTTTTACACCCACGAAAGCACTGTCAAATAGTACAAAATTTACTATATCTACTAATAATCAAAAAATAATAAATAAAAATTAATAGTCTGCAATAGGAAAAATTGTACAATTTAGTACCAAATTTTCTGTTTCTTATTATCATTCCTATCCCATACTTTCTCGATATATGACAAAAATAATATCAACACCCTGTATATCTCAGATCTATATAATACCTCTCTTTATTTCCTTTAGTGAGACACTTGCAAACAACATTATTATCATCCATACACTACGAATACTTAGGCAAGTTGATATTTTTCTCAGCATAGTTAACAAAGTGAAAGTTAAATACAAATCGAAGCCTTTGAATTTCACATAAAAGCTGCAGTTCAACCACCTATTTATTATCTTGGTACGTTTTTATTATCAATTCTCTCTCTATATATATAGCCTTGTAGAACATCAAGAAAAAGCAGAAGCACAGAGTATAAAATGGTTCAACCCTCACGGTAGGTCGAGTCTCGTTGATCGGGCAGCGATGTCAATCGATTGCTGGCCGTGCCTTCGGCGACGTCTTCACATGCACGTGGCCTGCACGTGTGCAAGTGCGCCTCCTCCAGGTTTTTGTAACAGGTCTGACGAGGGCAAGAAGCGGTTCGGAACTGGCGCAGTCTCGAGCAATCGATCACGCCAGCCAACCCCCTAGTTCCACCTCCTAGAACCAACCTCCATTTTCATCCCTCTCTTCCTCTATTCTGCACACACCCTCTCTTCCTCGCTCTGTCTGTCTATTTGTCTGTCTGTCTGTCTCTCTCTGTCTCCTCTCTTTCTCTATCCCTGTGTTCAGTTCCTCTTTCGAGAATTAAATTCCAGCAGACTGGCTGCATATACGCGACGTAACCGGCCGTGAAACTTTTCTGTTCCGTCTCAGCCGCGGCCCAACGAACGATCGAAATTAGACCGAGGAATTATTGCACCGAATAATCCACGCTTTTGGCCACCGATCCCACGAATATCGCAGGCAGTGGTTTAATTTTAGGCAAGACACTCTCAGTTCTGTTTCTATTTTTTTTTTTTTTTTTTTTTCTATGGTATTCGATTCTACGCTTTGCTCTTTATTTTATAGAAATCGATCCTTTAAATACGATCAGAAGGTAGTAGAATACTGGAAAATTCTGTCTCGTAATAAAAATATGAGAAATATGACAAAGAATAGTAGAAATGTGTCTACACTGATGAAACTTCGAGTTAAGTAGAGCGTGCTTTCATCATTTTCTATCTTGAATCAACTACCTACACTTTTTTTTTCTTTTTTTTAAATGAAATCTAATTGCAAGTAGCTACATCCGCGAAATCTTCTCCATCGTCTAAACAAGCCTCCCTTGTCTATTCCGGCGCTTTGCTCGCAGAAAATAGAGAACCACGGTGTATAGTTCGTGTAATCAGGCTATCGCGATGTTTTTCACGAGGCCGTGGAGCATCGTTGAACGTCGTTTCCCGTGCAGAATGAAAGGAAAATTAAGCGCAGGAAGCATCGAAAGAGAGAAAAGAGAAAAGCACGGAGAGGCTGTGGAGGCAGTTTCGCGAATGGGCAAAGTTTCGAGATGGTTAACGATTCCCAAGGGCCGTCGAGACGAGCTGCTGCGGTCCCGGACGACGAGCTGAACGCGCGTAATTGCACAGAATCAGAATCGTGCGGTCGATCCGCGAGCAATTAATACGTTCTCTCTGTGTACGGAACCTGTGTTTGCCGTGCGAGCGTTTACGCGGATCGAGCACGAGTATCGCGTTTAGTATCTCGATGAGTTGCTGCAACGTTTGCGGATCCATCTTGCCGATTCAAATTGCCGATAAGGGACGAAAAGTTATATAATTAGCGTAGAAGATCTTTTATCTCTGCTTATACGATAAGAAACAATCTTTTGGAAAGATACTTTAAACGAGTGTTAGACAGATACTTCGCCACTTAGTTTCATGTTAAAGTTTAATTATAAACTTTCCAAGCTTGAACTTCATAACGGTAATATTGTGAAATTATAAATTTAACGAAACTATGAAATAATGAATTTTCTTTGTAATAGCAAGTGGAATCTTGAACGACTTCTATGAGGCAATTTGAAGCTTATATTATTCTTGAAAAAAAGACCTTCAGAAGCGTTATTTTGGAGAGAAACTTGAAAGTAAAAGAAGTAAGATAAGCATAGAATAGCAACAATAAATCAGTCAAATACTGAACATCATTTTGGAAAAGACTTTCTTCCAAAAACACTCTTCTCCTTTTGCTATTTTATTACAAAAACTAAATATCAAAAGCGTTCTCTTTCGTGCTACAAGTACGTCTCTGCTCTTCATTTTTCCTTTTTCTTAATACGCTCAACTCCAAACTTTTTATGTAACTCGTCATTCAGGCTGCGTGGGCCATCGATAGCCCACGGTATAGTAATCGTGTTATTAATTAATATTATTAATTATTCCTCGATCGATTATATTCCGAAGCACTTGACGATCAAGCTTTGTTTTCCACAGAATAACTGCCACAGTCTGAATGAAAAATACAACGTGAGCCACCGATGGTTCACGCAATTTGTGACGCGTTAACCAGCCCTCGAAACGTACCTCGTGGAACGTGAAACGCAGATTTTCCAGTCAGACTAGATAACAAAAATGGAAAAAGAAAGGAAAAACGAGGAAGAGGAGAAAAATAGAATATCCTTGCCGACTCATTGGAAATTCTCGTGCACGCGCGTCGCTGAATTTGGCCAACTCGCGCGGATGACCCGTACACAAATGCCTAAAATCGAATTTTGCCGCTTCGTGCCGGCGGCGGATCTTCGATAGTCGAAGGGAATGAAGAGAAAGGGGGGACGAACCGAACGGGGGTGGCACGGTGATATTTCGAAAATCAAATTGCGCGGGTCGGGCCCCGTAACGAATGCAATTTAAGGCAGCGTCGCTCGAAAGTTACGGCACAGAGAATCCTCTGCAATCAACTCATTACAGACTTCGCTAAATCAATTCTTCCCGCTACTTCGCGGATCGAACTTTCTCTCGCTCGACGCAAAGCAGTAACCGAGGGAAGGGCGAATTTTTCGACGACGACAGCGGGTCGAGAGAAGAGTTTTCAACGTTGAAAGGCTCCAACCTCTGGTTCGTATCTGCGATTTAAGGGTTGAGAAATATCGAAGAGGAAAGAGCAATGTGGAAAATTGTTTGGTCCAGATTCCACATCTGCGTCTTGAAAGTTAAGGGGGTGTCCTGAATTAGAATGTTCTAAAACATTGTCTTTTTGTGATTCTTTTTTTTTTAAAGGGAAAGAAAGAAATGAAGTTATTGAATTTTGAGGTATGGTTTTATATATATTTAACGAACACAAAAAAATTTTTTTAAAGTAAAAAAAATTATAATTCTAGATTTTAGATTTCTAACGCTATTTAATGAGCTGCAGTTTTCAATCGATGGGGAAGATCCACCTCGTAATTCTTGAGTGAAACAAAAAACCAAAAAGGGATTAAATTATTATATATTTCTCTTCTCCATGAACTAAAAAACTTCGTTAAAAAGTTTATTTAAATAATTGTTATAGCACCTTAAAGTTTATTTTTCCTTTTTATGAAACACATTTTTTCTTTAAACCCGCCAAAATTTTTAATTTCGCACTATTTTATGCCTTTTGTTTAGTTCATCGAGAAGAAATATATATAATAATTTAATTCTCTTTTGGTTTTTTGTTTCGGTCAAGAATTACGAGGTGGATCTTTCCCACAGATTGAAAACTGCACCCCATTAAATAGGGTTAGAAATCTGTTATAATTTTTTTTTTACTTTAAACAAAATTTTTTTGTATTCGTTAAATGTATATAAAATCATACCTCAAAATTCAATAACTTCAGTTCTTTCTTTCCCTTCTAAAAAAATCACAAAATGACGCTGTTTTAGAACACTTTAATTCAGGACATCCCCTTAAGTAATTTAAGTTAGTATTACCAGCGTATCGTTGCTTCATTAGAAATTGTGAGAATGTCCGTAAGTCTGTGTATACATATAGTTCAGAGTAAATTATTGTTCAATATTTATAATAAAAAGCATGTTTGGTACAAGAGTTTCTAACACTCGTGCACGTAAATGTCGGCTTTAAACTTGCAAAGCTCAAGAGCCAACGAGTATGTTGTCACAATAATAATTCTATTTTATAAAATATAATAACTAAAATAACAACTATATTTAACAAAATAATATTATAACACGTTCAAGAAATAATTAAACATACTTATTCGATCAATGTTTACAATTGAAAAACTAAGAATTTTTATACATCTCAAATCAATCTACGACAACAACTCGATGTAAAAAAGTTGACAATTGTTTAAGAACTATTTTTCCTCTAAACAAATACGTGAAACTTTACTCGAGGAACGTATTAACCTAATATCACGGAATTTCGAAATCAAATTAGCAAGTAGCCAACAAACATGGATATATCGAAGATGACCAAGTTAGAATTAATCGACATGGACGCGGGTATATTTCTCGTTTGAATTATCATTTAAAATAATTAGGAAATTCCTTCGGCTGTCTGAAACGTCAAATAAACACTCGGCCACTAAAAACACGAAGGGACAACAACCGGAAGCAAAGGTAAACGCGAAGCTTCTCCTCAGTTTACTCAGCTCCACCCTAACATCCCGGTAATTAAGCTAACTAATATCAATTTTCGCCAGTTTCTCAGTTCCTCGTAATGATTTCATAATATTTCCCTTCTAACGGTATAGAAAATTCGCATCGCGAACGGCTGAAATCCGCCAGGAGTCAAGGACCGGCGGGGCAAAATTGAAACAGACTGAGAACGAGAGGAAGACAGAAACGTAGATGGAAAGGGGATAGAGCGGTAGCAAAGGCGAAAGGGTTGCCAGACGTTGGAAGGTTTGTTACGTCCGTGCGCGTTGAATTTCACCTCTCTCGACCTAGGGCAACGATGAAGAGGTCAAAGGCACCGCGACGCCGAGGAATTTATCCTCGCGGTTTCCGCTCTGCCGGCAATTCACGCGTTCCACTCGTTTACGTATTCGCAAATAGTAACTTGCAGAAAACATTTTGTTCTTCTCTTCCACCACGTTGGAAACTCTAGTCATTCAGAAGCCACGTTCATCGACTGGATAAATTGAAAGTCAGAGGAAAAAGATGACTAAAGTTATTAAAACGAATATTCACGTACGTTCATATTTTTGCTAGTAGCATTGAAAAGACGAATAGTAGGCGATTGTTTTATTTATTGGATAATACGACGGGCACTATATTTCTAATATTTTTTATATTTTGTGTAATGTGAGTATTTTGTATCGTTTTGCGGCTTCGAATTTTCTACAAATGCATAAAAATTTGTATAAATCTAATAATAAACGATTAATAAACTGCGGATTTTATACTATCACTTTATAATATTTAAGCCATTAGTTTACAATATCTAAATCATTAAATTATAACATTTAAACTTCAGACTGTTAATTTATAACAATTTAACTAAAAGTTTATAATAATTACTGTATTCATCTATAACAATTTACTACTAATCTAAAACAATTACTGCATTAATTTTTAACAACTATATTTTTACTTTATAACAATATGCTCCCATTGAATAAAAATAATTTTGCTCTTAATTTATATCAGTTATATTTTTATACTTTCGTAGAACATTTCAAAGAGCGTGTAATACGGAAAGAGATGTTGAACGACTGAATTAGCGCACTTGTCGTAATATGTAACAAGCGAAGGAAAGTTGCTACTTAAAATCCATTTTTTTAATGGTAGAACAACTCGTAGTATAAATGTTCATAGATATCCGCGCTCAATTCATGTTTTAATGATCAAGGAAGAATATTAATCGTGTTCTTATGTAACGACACTGAGGAATCGATAAAAAGTAGAGTCGATCAGTTGGCTTCTGAGCGGCTCGTTTAACCGTGAGAAGGTTAGAGGAATAGAAACGTTATTTAATTTCCTCGTTCTTGTTCACGTGTCTTCAATCTTTTACAGCTCACCAAGTATATGTGTAATAACGTAGATCCTTAGGGTAAATCAGACGAGCGATTCTGGAAAATCGAGTTTATTTTGAGAATAATTAAATTAAATAAAATAACAGTTGATAACAAATCTACTTCAAATTTTACTTGGAATATCGAGAATCGATTTATTCTATTCGGCAAATGACTGCCGGTAAAACAGAACAAAAGTAAAAATGTCGGTTGGCGGATAATTTGAATTCTATAGAGTTTACATTTGTATGGTGCTTTAAGTGATATTTTATTTCAGGGAATGCGGCGGAAAAAGTCAAAGGTTTCGAATTGAGCAGAAAATATCGAGCTAGTAAGAGAATTTAAATTTAGAAATAATTGCTAGTCTCCTCGTGGTAGGTCAAAGAAATTTTCCGGTCTACAAGCGGTGCAAGGCATCACGCGAAATCGTCTCGCGAAAACGTTTCGCTGAAACTCGATGAAAATACCGATCAAATGACAATAACGAACGATTATACATGAACAAAATGAGAATTAACTTGATCATATCAAAATAATAAAATCATTATCATAATATCGAGTATATAGGTCCTTCACAGTCTAACGATTCGAATGGAATAATAAGTCTAGAAAGTTTTCTTAATTTCCTAATGATCTTCCAAGTTTTGTCGTGAAACTTTTCGATACGAAGCTAAGAAGCTGCAGAGTCTAACTTGAAACTCTTCTTTGTCTGTTCACGCGAGAATGAATAAAGAAAGGGAAACTGCAACCTAATTTTGCGAAATCGAGAATCGTCCCCTTCTCTCGCGCTCATCCAATTCGTTTTAGCATTCTACCCTTATTCCAGAGACGCTGGAAATCTCCACTCGCGCGCTCCATGGAATTGCAAAAAACCAAACGGTGGGATTACAGGAACGATGCAGCTGTTCGGCCAATTTGGCATACGTTGCGTCGGCCGAAGCACCCACGGTCGAAATCTTCGAAATCTTACGAAGCAATTATCTTCGAGAATATCGTTTACCCATAGTTTCGAAAGAAATTCCACGAAATTTCGAAGTATATGTTATACATCTATGAATTTTTATTTCAGTTTCAGGATTGTCTTTTTTTTTTTTTGAAGCATCGTTTTGATCGTCTAGAGATTTCTTTTGCAATTAATTAACAGAGTAACGTAATTATAGCAGAATGAAAACATGAAATAATAATAATAATAATAATAATAATATGTATAATAGCATAATAATAGAGTAACAGTATTACATTAAATAGAATATCAATTGGATAACAATAAGTCTAGAATTGATATATTAGAATATAAAATATCATTTTGATATTACATGTCTGTTTTAACTGTTTTCGATATTACAGTTTCTTCAGTTTCTTTGGAACAAGTCACGAGTTCCGAAATTGTCCAGGAATTTAAACGAGATAATTCTGAACACAACAGCCTAATAGCCTTCGCGTTACTATTTCCATAGTAATGGAAAAGTAAATTTCAAATATTTCCTGAAATTTTCAAACTCAGGAAATTCATCGAGAAACGCCATATGAAATTGAGTCACATTAAAAGATTTGTGGCGTAAGCTGTAATTTGAAATTATGGCAATCGAATTGGCGTTATAAGCTCCTCAAAAGCTGAAAGAAGCTAAATCATGTTCGCTCGATGAATCCACGGTTGGAAACATCCATTTTCCAGGATTGTCCACGCCAGCTAAATTTCCAATTTACGACTCTACAAAGGCGAGCCCGTAAAGTAGAGGAATTTCCACGGAAACGTCGAAACAAGGCCGATATTTATCGAACGATCTTAGACGCGATTGTAGGAAGATTAAATATCGTGCTCAAGGTCTAATGACACGGTAAGGACTGCATCGTTTGAAAAACGATAGATTCTGTTAAACCTGCCATTATATTTTCTTTGCACAGTGTCTGTACAAAAGTATTTGAACATTTACCACGGAATTATTTAACGCATATATTACGTGCATTATACGAAGATTTTTGAAATTTCGTTAACACTGTAATGGAACATGATTAAAATTATACGAACGATTGATATAATTATATGAGTGATTATAATAATAAAATTTGAAACCAATCCGAAAATGTATATCGAATATACGAGTCGTTTGTTGCAAACATGCATTTGGTAAAAAATTAGTATATATGCAACGTGAATAATAATTTTAAACGTACAATTGGATTTGAGGCTGATATTGTGAGTGACTATAATAATAAAATTTGAAAATAATCCAAAAATGCATATCGAAGGTACGAGTCGTTTGTTGCAAACATACACTTTGTAAGAAATTAGTATATATGCAGCAAGAATAATAATTTTAAACGAACAATTGGCTCTAAGGCTGATCTTATTATATATATGGCTTATTAATTAGATGTAATGAATTTTTCTGTTACTGTAAAAATCAGATTTGGAGATCCACTGCATAATTAATATTATCATTTTTCTATTTTTTTTGGTTAAACAGAGGTTTAGCAGGTGAACGTTTCAGTTGAACAGGTTTCATTAGGACGGTCGGTGTTTCTCGACTGGAATTTCCAAGTTGGTCGGCATCGAATTTGATTTCAAAGCAACGCTGCTTCCACGAAAAGTTTCCCAAACGAGTCTGCTCGCCAAGAAAAGACGGGTTTCGTTTAATTAGTGGAAAGTTTGTCGAAAAATTCTTGCGTGCTAGGAAAAGATATCCGTTCGTTTGCTTGATAAACGTGTGTACTTCGAAAGACTTGAAATTTGCGCGTGTTAATAACATACAGTTAGAAAATGTGCTGCAAAAACCTGCTTAGTTACACTTAATGCTAGATTATAGCGTAAAACCTCGTAGAAATACCGAGTTACTTAATTACCTAATATATAGACTACTTAATTTCAATAGTGAAATTAAATTGAGAGGAGAATTTTAATTTTACCTCGCCATACCTCTCGTTAATCTGAGTACATCTAATTGTAATAATTCTATAGATAAAAAAATAATAATAATCAAATGTAATAATTCAGACTGACAGACAGAAAATCGTATGACGAATAATTTAAATCACCATAAAAATGAATTAAAAAACCATTTGACCTAGTTGAAGCCTCCTCCTACTAATTAGCGTCATCTAATCAGTCGACGCCAAATTAGTATCATTCCACCTCAGCAAACTCTTCACAAACTACGACACATTATTTTTCTTCGGCCTAATTACACGCGAAAGGAAGAAAACTCAGAAAATGTGGCAATCACGATGAAACAACCTCACGGAAAATCATTATCGTTCTAGCAGAAGGAATTTCACATACCGAAACATTATTTTTCCTTGTCCCATTCTACGCAAAATGAAACTAGTCAAAATGAAACACCACCAATGTTCTACCACAACAAATTTCACAAACTGAGACACGTTATTCTCTTTGCGCGTTTAATTACGCACAAAAAGAAGCCGCGAAATGAAACGATCAAGTGGGAACAACCTGGAAAAGCAGCTGCTAAGTCAACAGCTAACTCAACCACTCCATCTTAAACGCTGAGCCTTGAAACTAGCCCTTAAAATGCCGCAAGACCAGCGATGTTAAAACACGACCTGAAATTCCGCTTCTCCGGTCTCAACCCCATCGATCCTTCCCGGAAACTCAATTTGTCGGTTGCGGCCCTTAAATTTAAATTCACTTCGATCCACCCACCGATATAATGCAGTGGCCAACTCTTGGCTGCAGCGGGTTTGCATTCGTCGTTGCAGTTTCTCGCGGGCAACTTGGATTGGCGCGGTATCGGGCTGCCATAATAGGAAATCACGAGGCGCACGCTATCGCGCCCAGGCGATCGCCGTCTCAAGGCAAGTTCTTACGGTGGTAGGAACTGCGAATACGAACGAATCCTTTGCGAGACGATAAAAAAGGAATCGTCGGTTCGCGGCCTGAAAAGTTTCTCGGAGGCGTCTACGTCGAGGTAAAAGGAACCGGGTAAGCGCGAATCACGAAAACGCTATCGTCTTTCGGTCGGTGTAATTTTCCAGGAATAGTTGGGTGGGGACGGTAGACGATGGTATCTTTGATTTTTAATGATCTTTGTTTCGTGGATTAACCATAGAATGCGAGTTGGGACGAGGAAGTATAAAATGAAATAACGTGAGCTATGCTTGGTGTTAAATTTAGGGTGTTATTTCACTTTTTGGTAGAATTGATTTAAACTGGAGCTAAAAGTATTTGAAATTGTAGAAAATGTTCCATATGGGAGGGAGACAAGAAGATAATTCGATCAGGCTTGATTATACTTAGTGTTTCGTCGACCGTTCGCGATCTCAAAGAATTCCCATAAATTCCCGTTACGATTTTACAATCCACGCCACGAAACTGATCGATCCGCTATTTCGTTTAGGATAATAGAGGAGATTGAATTAATTATAACGCTTAGGTAACAGATTATAATGTACTTTTTATTCCAACAACAATTGTAGACAATATGATTACCTTCGTTGCGTATATGTATATGTTAATTAGGTATATGTTGACTGAGTTAAAGTAATGAACCCAGTGAAGAGATGTTGACTGATCTGTAGTCGTAGACCCAGTATAGTTCGGTGACGATGCTGTCGCAGAGGAAAACTCTTGCTGGGGCATGGGAAAACCCATGTTTCCCCACTTTTTACCTGATGGAGCAATAACCACACGGGATATTTTGACACAAAGGTGTTTTATACCACTTAACGATCTTAACGGCCAAATCGAATTGTTTAGTTTTACGACAGTTCCTTATGATTATTACGTTGACATTTTACAATTAATTATGTTGACATAGCAAGTGGCAACCTCGACCCAGGGTTAGATTCCGGTCTACGCAAAGAGTCACCGGACAAAACACTTAGACAATCAGTAAAATATTAATAAAAGGAAATATCGACTCGAAACAATCCCAAGATGAGTGATCGTGACAAATATATTTTGTTCTTTTTGAAAAGTTGAAAAAAAGAAGAGAAATTGAAAAGAACGAGATTGTTTAAGTATTTGAATCTTGGCGGGACACCCAGTAGAGGAAAGCTCGCGTAATATCTGGTGCGACCATCGTCGAGGTGCTCGAAAAACAGGTGTTAGATGTTTCAAGGTCGTGCATGCGACAACAGAGTTTCCGTGCTCGAGCAGTCCAGAAGCGTGTTCCGGCCAGGGACAAGTTTCGACGTTAACTCTCCGCTAAGCCAGAACAGGAAGTCATTAAGTAACGTGTATTAACGCGTAACCCGTTAACTTGAGAAGCGAACTCGCCTAACAAAAGTTGCACCGCTCAAGGAACAAGAAGTAGAAGTAGAGCAAGTAGAAGAAGAAGAAGAAGAAGAAGAAGAAGGAAGGAAGGAAATTTGCAGTGAAATTGTGTTGATGAATATGACTCATTTTATCCACGCGTAAAATAATATAGCTTTGTGTAGAATTTTATCATTTCGCAAAATTAAGAATAAATTTTCTAGCGATTAATTTTTGTCGATATTTGTTTCAGTTAATTTTTTTCGCAGAATAGAAATGTGATACTATTTACTAAGTTTATTCAAAATTATTCTTTGAAGATTATTTAAAATTATTCAAGAATATTCAAGATAATAAAGGTAATTGTTTGAGAAAGATCAACGTTTAGGAATTGTGTAAAAAATCATCAGGGTTAGTCGTTTAATTATTATGTTGAAGTGACAGTACATTAAAATAAACAATGTATCTGCAATAATCGACAATTTTAAATTGACAGCGAAACGAGAGAATGCTAGAGTCGAGCCGTAAGTAGATCGAGACGCTCGTGCACAGACACTGTGCTCCAAGTATTGAAATCAACTTGCAAGAAATATTTTCGATTTAATCGTGGATTCTACGAATCAAATATAAATAATTCTGCAGCAAGTACGATAGCGAAATTACTATAATAAACTAATTACTAAAACGATCAATCCTATGAAATACACATAGATACACACAAGTAGTACAACCTTAAAGTTACACGACATTATGGAAGCTTAAGTTAAAAAACTACACTAGTAGACCAAGGCATTTCGCCTCTTAATACTTGGAGCAACCATAAATAATCTCACAAAATTTGCAAATTCTTCAACGAACAAAAACAAGCGCCTGTAACGAGCTAAGAAAAGAGCAGCGAATTCCATGAACTATAGACACACAAGTAGTATAACTTTAAACCTACGCGACATTATAGAATCTTAATTCATCAAACCCCATTAATATGCCAAGAGGTTCCGCCTGTTACGACTTCGAACATACATAAACGATCTCTCGAAATTCCCAAAATTCTTCCAAGAAGGAAAACTGCTGCATTTACTCGAATTTACGTGACACTTGAATCGCGAATGGGAGCCGATAATGCAGGTAATCAGCGAGTACTTACACGTTGAACACAGCGCCACTAAATTTCCTATAAATACCTAAGCGGCGTTTGTGACACCTTGAAACATGCGCGCACACGTGAGACTCGCGGACCGGAAGTTGGGGCAACGACGAAAGTTTATGGCGCTTTCGTGCGTCGCTGAACACGCTCTCCCGCCCTCCACGCCCTCCCCTTTCTTATGCTGGCGTATTAATTTACATACCGGTGATTTGTACGGCTGGAAACATCTCCCCTGTGTGCTACAAAGATCTTTCAACAGCGATTAAACCGGATACTCTTGACGAAAACTTCGCGTGCGCGGACGTTTCGCTCGTTGGTTGGGCAGGCAAGTAAACGAACAGGACCAAAATACACGAGAACACGATTCCTGAGTGAAATTAAGGCGGTTCCGAGGTAGCTTGGTTCGGGAACATGACAGTTTCAGAGCTAATTCGTTCCTCGTTTGCTAATATTAGAAAATTATAAAATCGAGCAATCCTGATACACCAGGTATAAATAACGTAAGACAGATAAGATTGCAGTAGATTACTATGCAAAGTGTTCCATTTATTTTGAGGTAGCTTTGTTCTAAAACATGTCTGTTTTAAGACTAATTAACCTCTCGTTTATAAATGTTGAAGAATTATAAAATTAAGTAATCCAGCCACGCTAACTCATAAGAGACAGTGAAGATTAAGGTAGGTTCCAATAAGATTCTATTTATCTGAAGTGCGTTTATTTCCATCAAATGGAGGAAAAATCAGACGGAGTGAAAATAATCAATGAATTTTTATTAAAGTACAATAAGCATAAAGTATAAAGAATAAGAGAATTATTTTTGACTAGAATTGGCTAACTCACAAGAGACAGTGTAGATTAAGGTAGGTTACAATAAGATTCTATTTATCTGAAGTGCGTTTATTTCCATCAAATGGAGGAAAAATCAGACGGAGTGAAAATAATCAATGAATTTTTATTAAAGTACAGTAAGCATAAAGTATAAAGAATAAGAGAATTGTTTTTGGCTCGAATTGAAATTCTATGCACGGGAAATATTGTATTGGAAATTGTATTGGCAACCGAAAATGCACCTATCGTTGCAGCATTATCTTGAAACTTTATCATTTCACGATATTTCCACAATTCTGACACGTTTCATTATATTCTTAAACTTCTTTCAGATACAGGAGATAAGAAGATTTAGGTAAGAAGATAGAGGTTTTAATAAATTTTATCTTACGATACTACAGGATTTGGTAAATATTTATTATATAACAAATCTTGCAATTAAGCTGGATATTCCTGGCGAAATGATCGCGTAGCCGAGTTGTTTCGTTCGTTGGCCGAGCGCGCAAGGACCAGAATACGCGAGAACGCGATTCGTGTGCGAAATTGCTAGGTTTCCAGGCTTAGCTCGAGAACACACCTGTTTTAAGCGTAATTGGTTCCTCGTTTACGACCAAATGGACGTACACCGCGCATCGGTAATCTGAAAGCGGTAAGAAAACGCGAACAGCCAGGAAAATGTTGGCAAATTGCGAAACCTTATTGAAAACTTTAGAACAGAGTTTAGCTGTCGAATGTTTGGTTGCCTCGGGCAATGTTCCATGGCAAAGGTTCACCTTGTAATCGCGTTTATTATAGAGCGCGGTCTCGTTCCTGCAGAGAATTTGGAAAATTTATGGAGAACGTGATGAAGAGTCATTTTATGGCAGACAGTCTCGTTTTATGGTGTAATGGCGATGACGAGCGATTTCATTCGCTTCTACTGGTGACTAACCTCGCCTCTAAAAACTTCAACTTTTCCTATTAATCTCCCTGTTACATTTACGAGCGTGTTACTAAGTAATTCGAGATACATCGCGGCGCAAACAACGACCATAATTCAGAGACAGGGTCAAATAGTTCGCACCTACGAACTTTCATTATCACGCAGCTGTGTCCTGAATTTCGGACGATACGCTACGTAGAATCTTGTTTTGCTGTTTCTAATATTGCACTAAGTTTCAAGCAGTTTTTATCATTTTTCCTTCATCTTTAAAATTTATGTGAAATTCTTGCTGTCCGTCTTTGCTTGTTTATCTTGAAATCTGTCAGGGAATTTTCTTACTTGTCTTGGAATTCGTCAATTTCTTGTGTAAACTTTTATGTGACAACTTGTTGGCAAATTGTTGTACAGTGGATTTTACAGTCATTGAGAAGACTGATATTTTAGAAACGATGTGTGCGGTGAAACTGACCATCCAAGTTCTAGAGTTGTTGATTACGTAGTTTGTCACATGCAGTGGTGCATTATCGCGCAATAGAACTATACTTCGACCATTGTGTTTAATTTTAAGCCGCTGTGTGGAAAGTGACAGACGTCTCGTCATTACAGGAATACAAATAATACTAAGTTTCTTTTATAAATTGTCTAAAATTCTATTATTTTACCACATGCAACAGGATATTCGTTTATTAATTTACGAAAGACTGTGAAACTGCTACAATTCTTTTTTAAAATTCTAGAGAAAGACTGTCACCCTGTCGTTTAATTGGTATCATCAGATCAGAGATAGCCACACAAATGATTACGTTGAATTTACATCACATTACTCGACTTTAGACTATTTCTAATTTTTATTTCTATCCCACACCTTATACGAAGACGTTATCAATAATTATTATCACATAAATTTAAATATCACAAAGTATATATTTGATCATAAACTGGCATTTGATGTGAATTAGTAGTTCCAAGTCAAAGACTAGTACCACAGAAATGTAAATTTAATTGTAGCTTGTAAAAAATATTAAAATCAAAAAAATAATTATTGTGATAGATTAGTGGAGATGTCAGTTTACGATAAAAATTGAAAAATTACTAAATTTGTATTATAACATGATTGTATTATAACAAAAAAATCACCTGTAATGATATCAACAAACCGTCACCTTGTCAAGTTTACTTCTTCAGGTATATAAGGAACGCAAGACTCGCGCGCGAGGTCATTTTGATTTGATCTGCCATACTGTGAAGATCGAAAAAAAAGTTTGACAAATTAAATTATAAGCTTATAACATTTAAACCATTCATCTATACCAATTAAACTGTTACTCTATAACACTTAAGCAATTAATTTATAGCATTTAAACTATTACTTTATAATATTTAAGGCAACAATTTATAACATTTAAACTATTACTTTATAATGTTTAAGCCATCGATTTATAACATTTAAACTATTACTTTATAATATTTAAGTCATTAATTTACAACATCTAAACATTAATTTATTACATTTAAACCATTCGTTTATACCATTTAACTATTATTTTATAATATTTAAGCCATCAATTTATAACATTTAAACTATTACTTTATAATGTTTAAGCCAGCAATTTATAACATTTAAACTATTACTTTATAATATTTAAACCATCAATTTATAACATTTAAACTATTACTTTATAATATTTAAGTCATTAATTTACAACATCTAAATCATTAATTTATAACATTTAAACTTCACAGTTAAACTATTAATTTATAACAATTAATACTAATAATTTATAATAATTATAGTATTCGTCCATAACAATTTACTATTAATTTAAAATAATTACTGCATTCATTTTTAACAATTATACTTTTAATTTATAATAATATGCTCCTATTAATTAAAAATAATTTTGCTCTTAATTTATAACAGTTATACCATTAATCAGAAGCAGCTCTACTATTCATTTAAATCCATCCAATCAATTCGTAACGATTAAATTAATTATATATTTTGTTTTATTTAATATTAACGAAATCTTTGAAGTCCCTGAAATGGTATTCCATTTCTATTTAATCTCATTTCTTAGTTTTAAATACAGTAATTAATTTTCCATCTCTTTCATATAAAACCAGAGCCAATGCAAATTGTAACTATTGAGCGCCTATGGATGGAATGTAATTCTTCATGCCAGCCCAAAGCCATGGAATCAAACTGTATTCATGGAATCAAGAAAGCAAGTGCAATTTAATCGAAGGCAACGAGATTTCATCATCCATTGATACCTGCTACAATTGGTAAGTCGCATACTTTGGTTTCTTCGATAATAAGTTCAATGTTCAAGTATGATCATGTGCATCCACATATTATAGCTATCCTATTTAATAAATTTCAATACATGCTACTTCTTTATTATAAAATAATTGTACATTTTCTGTTTACAATACTTAAATACTCTTTACGTAAATGGGACCCGAGAGTAGTTATCTGCTCGTGGTGGGTCCCGATAATTGGTATCGTTTTCCAAATAATAATACACCAAGTACTGAATTCTGAATATTAGTATTGTTATTTGAAAAATGGTATCAAGCTAAAAACTACTTGAATATAGTCTGGTCTTGATCATCCAAAATAGTTTTGGTGATCTAGACTGAACTAATACACCTCCCCCCCGAGGGCACCGTTGGACACGTGGGACACCATTGGACTCCGCGGGACACCGTGGGATGCGTGCGTGTTAGCCTTAATTAATCGTAAGGTAGATACCTATGTTAAGTGCATTGTGAGCCCATTCTGTACAACGATACTTATCCATCTTGGAACGAAAAAAGAAAAATCACGTCTCTCCCCCCTCGCTTACCACACTGGAGAAAATGTACTCGCAATTTATCGGTTCGCGAACACTCAGTTCTTTCAAATTGTCGCGTGGCGTACTCGCTCGCGCGTATTCCGAGTGCGTGCGGGTCAACGTGCACTGGAGAACTCTTTGGATTCGTAAGTCGCCTCAAGGACACCTCTGTCTTGGTGACTACTCGACGACTGCTCGTCGTTTGCCTCGGATCGCAGGAGTTGTCATGATATTTGTGAACCTATTGACGATTCAGTCGCAGATCCGCAATATCGTCCGATTGCTACTTCGGTACTCGGTCAGGGACCTGCAATTTCACGTCCTCCGAAATCCTGTTCGAGTCAAGTAGAGTCGTAACTCGACTATGTAATGTTAAATAGCTCATGGGCGGGTCTCGTGCGTAGTCACCTCCTCGTGGTGAGACCTGGTAATTGGTATCGTTTTTCAAAAATTAATCAGATGATTAATCTTTGGGAAACGATATCAAGCCAAGAACTACGCTACAATCCAGTTTGGATCACCAAAAGCCATGAAGAGAATTTTGGATGATCTAGACTGGATT
The DNA here is from genome assembly GCA_014737365.1 of Bombus soroeensis. NCBI lineage: Eukaryota > Metazoa > Arthropoda > Insecta > Hymenoptera > Apidae > Bombus > Bombus soroeensis. The sequence continues at coordinate 109,316 of JACXIL010005347.1, forward strand.
GCAACGTGGGACACCGTTGGACACCGTGGGACGCCGTTGGACACCGTGGGACGCCGTTGGACTTCATTGGACATCGTTGGACTTCATTGGACATCGTTGGACACCGTGGGATATGTCTTGACTCTGTCAAATCCATTCTGAGCCCATTCTGTACAATGATACTTATCTGACTTGGAACGAGCGAGTTTGCGCCGCGATTTTTCTTTCATTGTCTTTTATTGCGGCTTCTTCTTATTTTCCCATTTTTAAAGAAAGATTATTGCAGTCATGTTGGAGTTTATAACTTTTCGATATATTCAAAAGTTTAGAATCACGAAAATAGAATGTTAGACAGTTTAGTACAATGCCTCGAATGTCCCTTTTGCAAGACACGAAATTGTATATGCAGTGTCAATAGCTTCGCTTTCTTTCTCGCGTTACTAACTCCAATCTACTTATTGGTGGCGAGCTTTCGGTTGCATCGTTTATTAATTACGTTTTTGCTGTTGTGTAAATCTCGTTATTAATATTGTTTAATTAATACACGTTTATTCAACGATTCATTGAACATTAAGGTAATGAAATTATGTGGTTTTCTGAAACTTTCTGTTGTAATTTCTTTTCATTCGTCTATTTACTAAATGATACTGTTACTATATTAACTTCTAATATTAGCTTCTTTCGTAAGCTTTTATAATGAAATTTGAGTTTGATTGCGATTTCATTTATTTTATACATTTGTTTTAATTTCTAGTTATTTTTTATGCAACTTATTTATCGATAGCAGTGATAATATAAAAGTAAGAGGAAAATTAACATATGAACGCAAAGACTATTAATGAGCAATCCGATGAATTTTTATGGTCAATTTAATGATCAATCCGATAAATATATTTTAACTAAGACAGTTTTGTATAAATAATTCTGTTGTCTTTTGATTCGAGCATGGGTAACGTTTGATATACAATTTATATTTATTTTCAAATTTATTTCATATTTAATAATAGATCATTTCTTAATTATTTGGAATACTAAGATGAAAGTAAAGACGATTAAATAAATTATTGTTCTATTTCCGATGTATGAAATCATTCTCTTATTTCAAACGAATTTTTTACGAATTATCTTATTGTCTCAAATTGAGTTATATCACAACAATTCACTTATTGAATTCAATTTCTTTTGCTATATTATGTGAATTTATTACAGTTAACATCATAAACTTGCAACTTAGTAACAGTTAGATTCAAATACCTCGAAGCAATGTTTCGCGCGCGTTTGTACAGTATTCTTTATGTATATTTAGTGACGAACTTTTGAATTCTAGCAAATATTTTCCAATATTTATAACACGCGACTATAGTGTATTATTGGAATGTATACTTCGTATTCTAATAACTAAAATTCACAGTATATATTCTAATAGCGAACAGTATAATTTTTGCAAACGATTGCATTGCATTCACGGTATTCGCATTTGTATTTGTTCGTTATCGAGAAATATCTCACAATTTTCAACCAATATTTTCATACTTGTTCCAATTTCTTAATAATAATTTTTAATCGTAAAAAGATAGCAGTATTTTCTAAATAAACGTTCGATAGGGAAATGAAGAGAATTGTCTAAATGACGTTTCGCTCCTTTTCCACCGCCCCCATACCCCGCCCTTAAACTGCTTTATTTTCAGGGAATATTTGTGACCGCGCGCAATGCGGTTGTAGAGTCAGTGTTTGCTACGCAACAGTTTCTTTTTAATATTTTAAAATCACGATAATTTTGATTAAATTCGATCGAATAATCACACGCGAAAGTAATAAAATTTTATCAATCAAATTTGTACGCGATATTAGAGTTCTTGTTCGCCGATCATAATTTAAGCGGTCGCGGTAACGTAGTCTTTTATTTTCTCTTTTTTTTTATTTTTTTGAATATTCGTTCTCGGTATTAGAGTCAGTGCCTACCTCAAGAGGATAAAGCCTCTCCAGGAGCTCAAGAATGTAAGTACTTTTACATATCGTACTTCAATTATGTCTATTCTGTATATTTTTCTTTGATCACTATTAATTAAGAAATACAATTTGATTGAAAATTTAGGAAGTTAGCATTTTCTCAAGTTATTCTTTTATTAAAATCAAATAAATGTTAAAGTCTTAATATCGAATTATGAAATAAATAATTAACATATTTCAGAAATCTTTAGATTCTTAATTTTTAGATTTTAAACTTTCATATTAGAGTTTCAGTTTTTATACTTATCAAAGCTTATTAGAATTTCAATCTTTATTATTACTAAAGTTATTAAAGTTAATAAACCTTCATTTTTTATTATCTCCAACTTTTGAAATAATCAGGAATGTTTCCCATGTTCTGTTACAGATTCTTCGCAACCTCCATTTCCACCACTGGACCTTACACGGCTCCTGCCTGATGTTATGGGATGGCCCAGCATCCATGGTACGTCCTCTGTTTCTCCGCTTCGAACGGTGAGTCGCATGCATTTCTGTTCCTCCGGTCACTCAATCATGTCGTAGGATGAAAGGTCCGAATCGGCACGGGTGACTGGTTGTATTACGTAGAACTTTTTGCGAGCATAGTGACCGCGGGTATTTTTTATACCCGTGAGTAGTAACACTCATTTTTTCAAATTTATTAATTTAGGATAGGTCTTCTTGCACATCGCAATTATAATAATTAGTTTTTTAATAATACACCTATACTATACACCTATAATATACACCTGAGAATATATTCGTGTTATTTATGAATATGCATGTTAATATTCTGTATGAATATTTGCAATATGGCAAATATCTACACGAATATACCTGTATGACATAAATATACTTCACCTTAAGCAATGAATTGATCGTGATAATATTAAGTCACGTTCGTTTATTTCACTTTGACTAGAATTTAAAATATGAGTTAAAATCCATTTTTTCCCGTGAAAGAATGTGTGAAATTTTACGTGCAAGAAGACACTTCGCGACAGGCAGATTTTTGAATCAAAGCAATAATTTTAAACACTGCTTCTGCATTTTCGATTATGTGCTTTGATAAAGAGATCGCCTGAGATTATTTCTTTCTTAATAATATAATTAGAGCCAATAATTCCATTTGTTCGAGTCTCAGTCTTTTTCAATTAACGCTACCTCTTTTTGCAATATTAAAATTTTGTTCTGATTTATTAAATTAATAAAGTAAAGTTACTTAGTTACTATTCAATTAATAAAGTAGAGTTAATCAGAAACGAAATAGTAAAATATAAAATCAAAGAACGTTAGTCCGTTAAATAAAAATTACACAAACTAATCATCTTTTTAGATCAGGATTTTCAGATTTAACCCTTTCAGTGTCCATTGTCAGGACCTCATTCACGTGCCCAGGTGCTACTTGAATGGGAGAAAGACATTGGGCACGATGACCTAGAATTAAGTAATGTAATAATTTCTCAGCGACTGACGATGCGTTAGTGTATCGTGCACGACGTATTTTCCACATTATGTGTGTGTGTTGTTAGGCCATGGAATTGCGTCGCTTTTTCTCATTTCTTACAACCTCAAATATTAAAAATGCCGAGACATATATCGATTCAATTTACGTCTCGATACAATCACAATTTGTGATAATATCATCCACACGATTAAGTGTACTCACATTCTTGATATTGCCATCAATTACAATTATAATTCCAAGTTTACTTATATTTATTTAAAAAATATAATTCCTTTAAACGTGTTTTATCACGTTTAACGCAATGGTCACTAGCCTTCGTCAGTCGATTTCAGGAAAAAGGTACGTACCTTAGAGTGTGCATGTTTGCTAAGCTCGGGTGTCGGAGGCGTCCCGGGACGTCCTCTCTAGTTTAGGACCTTTGCGCCCGGGCGTTTGTGTGAGAACCGTGGAGTGAGTGTGTTGGTGTGCCCCTTTTGCCATTTTTAAATATAGCGCTAGGTAGGATAGGTAGTATACTTTCTGGTATGTCTGTTAATTATAAGTAGGTAGGGCCGGGCAGGTTGGCACAGTCTCAGGTCGGGTAGGCGCGTTTTCGTGTGACCAACCTGTTTCTGGAAATTTATTTGAAAAATCGACGGTGAAACTGGCACGGGTAGAGCATGCTCTCGTCTCTGGTTTTGCCTTTCGATTTTTCGAATTTCGCGGTCGCGGTCGCGAATGAGCGAAACGAACGTTTATTGCTCGAGCATGCACGTGCGAATGGGCAACGATCACCGCTGTGATCGTTGGTCAGTCCATGTGCACTCCAATCAGCTTCCGCGGTTTATATTTTTATTTCACCTTTATAAGTTTTTTTTTTGTTTGCGATTTAGAAGTCTCGAGCTTAGATTTAAGTTTCAGCGGGCATCACGCCCGAAGAAAGAAGAGGCTATAAGCCGAAGAGGCCCGGCAAACTGCCACTCAAGAGGGCAACTACTAATGGCTCCCCATCCTCTGGGCCATCCAGAGCATGGGAAGTCATTATCGTTACTACTTTGTCACTATGCTCGTTTTTAGTATTTTTAGTAGTAGTAGTAGTAGTAGTAGTTAGTTTTTGCCTTTTTGGCCGATGTATATATCGGCCCATCGTCCCATTGGGCAAATCGCGATTTTTCTTATTAGTGTCGCGACAGATTAATTACGGGTTGAATTAGAGTTGCGACATAACATCGCGGCTTTTTATTAGTGTCGCGAGAGAATGGTTACGGTTTGAATTAGAGTTGCGATAAAACGATAATCGCGTTTGCTCTAGAGTTGCGAATTACGACAGCGCGATTGTCTTTTGCAATTTTTACTATGAATTTTTAGAACTTTTTAGAAAATTGTACGTATCAGAATTTATCCTGTTTTCTATTGTTTAAAATTAGATTATAAAAATGTTAGTTTTCAATTAATTTTATAGTATTGCAAGTAGCAATACCAGAATATTTCAAGTAGGTTTTTCATATAGTAAATAATAATTTTCATTACATTCATTTTAAGAGTTAGCGTTGCGATATTGTTTCATCGCGAGTTCTACTAATCTTTCCTGTTAGCGTTGCGAAAATGAATGATCGCGTTTTGTTAAGTAGAGTTGCGTTTACAAAATGCTCAAACCCTCCGACTGCATTTGTCGGACACTGTTCCTGGATCACACGATACAGCTGCAAGAGCTGTACAAATGTGGTCCTTCATCGGCAACCTCCTAAATGGTTGCACTGCGATATGTCAGCCCTCCACTCGCGATTTTTCTTATTAGTGTCGCGAGAGATTAATTACGGGTTGTATTACAGTTGCGAAATAACATCGCGGCTTTTCATTAGTGTCGCGAGAGAATGGTTACGGTTTGAATTAGAGTTGCGATAAAATGATAATCGCGTTTGCTTTAGAGTTGCGAATTACGATATCGCGATTGTCTTTTGCAATTTTTAGTATGAATTTTTAGAATTTCATATAGAATTATACGTATCAGAATTTATCCTGTTTTCTATTGTTTAAAATTAGATTATAAAAATGTTAGTTTTCAATTAATTTTATAGTATTGCAAATAGCAATACCAGAATATTTCAAGTAGCTTTTTCATATAGTAAATAGTAATTTTCATTAAATTCGTTTTAAGAGTTAGCGTTGCGATATTGTTTCATCGCGAGTTCTACTAATTTTTCCTGTTAGCGTTGCGATAATGAATGATCGCGTTTTGTTAAGTAGAGTTGCGTTTACAAAATGTCCAAACCCTCCGACTGCATTTGTCGGACACTGTTCCTGGATCACACGTACAGCTGCAAGAGCTGTACAAATGTGATCCTTCATCGGCAACCTCCTAAATGGTTGCATTGCAATCTCTCGCTATTAGTGTTGCGTATTGCTTAAATACGAGTGCATAGATTTATATTTATTAGCGTTGCGTATCAAATTTCGGGAATTTTCAGGTTTTTTTTTTAATGGTAGATTAATTGATATTACATATATATTGAAGCACTCTTCGCGTTTGATTTTAAGAATTTTCTGCTTTATAAATATTAGTAGTAAATTAGCGTTGCGAAACAAGAATATTCAGTTCCACTCTCAACGTGTTGACCGGGTTTATATAGAGTGGAAGACGATCGAATTTTAGTAGCCCTTCTGGCTACTGCTTTGTTTCTTTTTCAGCGCCCCTTATTACTACGTTTATTACTGAAAATACTGCTATAAGACATATTCCTTTGCCAACGTTAACGTTACCATGACTGCTAAAACACAGAACTTTATTACGAATGTATAATATATATATATATATTTACATGTATGAAATTGTGAGCGATTTCATGCGTAACAAAGTATTATAATGAAATATCTTAATGTTGCTATGAAGGCTTGAAATATTTTTTAAAAATTTAATTCATTGCTATTAGAATTAATGCTGGTGATTGTTCGTTCTTAGAACCATAACTTTTAGAATTTTTTCGACCGATATTTTCAATCTTTTAGCAGTAACGTAGAATTTTATAAATATTCGAATTTCATCTGCATGAAACAAAAGTTCATTCGCGATCATCGTTCGTCTGTAAAAAAAATTCTGCACAAAATGATTTATGTGCATATCTTTCGGTTCACTATGTTGCAAGTCACTATGTTGTAGGAAATAACAGATACTGTTAAAAGTTAAAAGACAAAGCAAGTGATTTTATAATAATCGGGTTTTCTCTCATCTTAGTTATTCCAAATGAACTTTTCAATTTTTAATTCAGTTTAAATTCAATTACTTAAAATTCTTGTTTTCAACGTAACCCTAGTTTCGATTAAAAAGATACAAACGATTCTCTATATTTGCTAAAATTTAATCAATAGTAATTTGATCTATAATTGATCATTACTAGTAGTTTAATTTTCATGTATAAAATGTACTCGTTTTAAAGATGCCTGTTTCTCTCATATACCAAATCCAGTAAATCAGATTGTTTCAGATTTATCAATTTACAGAAAATACAATTCAGTTACATATTTCATAGCATATTAAATATGTATGCTAGATACCCAAATGATTTTTCATTCATTGTCTGATTGTTCAGACTTCTTCCTATTTTCCCACTTTTAAGGGAAGTATATTGCGGTCATGTTAGAATATATAACTTTTTGATATCGTCATAAGCTTAGTACAACGAGTCGTATCTTCCTTTTGCAAGAGTCTGAATTGTGCATGCAGTGTCAATAGTTTCATTTCACTTCTCTCGTTCCAAGTTAGACAAATGTGTCTTTGATATTGAATGTGGCCACTACGGTTGCGAATTATTGTACAATATTTGTACTGATCGATGTAATCGTTTTCGCAGATTAATCAGTTGATTAATTTTTGGAAAACCACTATATCGATCAGTACAAACATTGTACGATAATTAGATACCAAGCTAAAAACTACGCCATTGGATCACGAAAAGCCGCCAAAAGAATTTTGGATGATCTAGACTGAACTGCAACATAGGACGCCGTGGGACACCGTTGGACACCGTTGGACACCGTTGGACACCGTTGGACACCGTTGGACACCGTTGGACACCGTTGGACACCGTTGGACACCGTTGGACACCGTTGGACACCG